>VZTY01031158.1:4013-79400 GCA_013400935.1 Turnix velox
GGAAGCGGCGGCCACGCGCCCGGACTCGCTCCCCCTTCCCTTCCCCATTCCCTCAGCACCCCTCCTCCCTTTCACCTCAGCGTCCCGGCCCGGAGGCAGCGATCCCGCTGGGGGTCACCCCCTCCGTGCCGTCCAGTTCCCGGACCCTGGCGTCTTCTACCCCCTCATTCATACCCCTCCCCCCAGCAGTATCTCGGCGGGAACCTATGGAGCGAGAGCTGTAGGTGCGTCCCGCCGCCCCGAAGCGTGAGGTGATAAGGGTAGAGAATCTCTTCTCCCTTAGCCGCTCCTGGGCCTGCCCGGCTGTGACCGCCGCGAGCACCTCTGACTCATCTCCCCCTGGCGCCAGGGAAGGTTCCAGAGGCTCGGGGTTGGCCTCGACCGGCACGGGGCAGGGCGGCGAGGGCACGTCAGCTCGGGATGGGTTTTGAGGTGAGCTCCAGCATCGTTGCCTCCACCAAAGGTGGAAAAGGGGAACTTTTTGGCGTCCTTTAGCACAGCAATTCTGGTGTCTTTGCCCTGACTGCTCCCGCTAAGTTGCAGGTTCATGTGGCAGTCACTATGTCGCCTTGTGGTGATGGTAGGAGGGAACCGGGTGTAGAGGGGGCAAGTGTCCTCCTGGTGAGCTGAGGAGGGGAAACCTCCGTGTGAGAAGAGTGGTGTCTGGCACTTGGTGACTTGGAAGTATTTTGGAGACAAAGTGCCAGTCAGAATGGGAGAAGGCAATCCAGTGAACTCAATGTGGGAAGCAGGATATGAGCCTAGTGGCCTCCAGTAAGGGGAGGGGCCTGGGACCCTGGGGGGTGAGGTAGTACCGAGCAGCGCAGGTGGGAAGACAGAGCTAGAGCATAGCCAGGCGATGCTGGCTTCTTCCCATGTGGGACAGGAAGGAGTAGAGGTCTACAGAGGTAGCTAAAGTGTGGGTGCACCTACAGCCACTGACCTGAGGGTAAAGGGCAGCTGGACAAATAGAGCCCTGAGGTCTATTTATTAGGGACTTGTAGTAATCCTTGAAATAGATGCAAAATTGGCTTGCATCCAAAGATCCCCCTTAGGAAGGAGACTGTAGAAGCAGTATTGCGTGGAGTTCCTAATGCACAGTAGTGTTGTTTCTAAAGCAACTGGGGTCTGTTACTGTTCTCCTTATGGGTAATTTTAACCAAAAAAAGAGTGTCTTTGGATTTATGTTTGAACTCTTATCCTTAAACAGTCTGCACTGAACTAAATAGGAATTTGGCGTGGACAAACAGTACATCAGATAAATCACTGAGTAGACATGAAGATTGTTTGCTCTCCCTTTAAGTGCATTTCTTGAAGGCTGGTGGTTCCTAAACTCACAAGCACCACTTGTCTTACCTCAGACTCTCATGTGGCTGAAAATATTCCCAACCAGGGCTTCAGCTACATCAGTGTGAATGAGGGAGGCCTCTGAAACGTTATAGGCCCCAGCACTCATGTAGGGTATTGACAGCACTGGTGACACAGCGTTCTTGCTTGGCAGCAAGAAAAAAGTACGACTTTGGAAGAATGAACTTGGTCCATGAGCAAGCTGACAGGCAACTAGAGCAATGTTAGTTGTACTACAAGGTTATGCCATTTATATTACTCTGGGTTATTACATAGATTATTCTGAAGTGAAATAAAAGTTATTCAGATATAAAGCAGAAAAGCAGTATCATAATAAAGTCACTTCTGTTGCCAAGCAGACTCTTTACAGAGGGGGTTACACTGGCATAATTGCATTGGCAAAAGGACATAGTCTGTGTATCTCATTCCCTGAAGAGGCAGGTGCTCATACTCTTAGAGTAGATCGCATACTTCTGTCTTGCTTCTCCCTTACTAGAGTGGGAAATGGGAATTCAGTGGAAAGAAGTGGCTGTGGGACAGAGACCCTCTGGAAAAAACAAGTATTCACAAAAGGGGCCTGGTCCTCTCAGTTCCTGTCTCTCTGAAGTGTGAGGAAGTGAGGAATATAAATCTATATGATCAAAGTAATACATCTATTAGTAAATAACCTTTCTTTTTCCCTTCAAGTCCTGCCTGCATAAATATTAATTTCTGTGTATACCTGTACTAGTTCTCACAAGAGGTGAGTTTGAGGTATATTAATTAAATAGAGAATGATTTCCCGAAATGGGAGTTAGATCAAGTTGCCAAACTAAGAAAGAGCTGACAGTTTGTGAACGTCAATTTCTCCATAGAAATTTTACACAGATCTTTGATGGAGACATTTCCCAGAAATTCTGTGGAATGTGCTGTTGACCTTGTATAATATATAGTGCTCAAAACTTCAAGCTCTGCAGCAATAGAGTGATATAAAGATTTATAAGCAAGAGTTGGAGGAGGTTGAATGCTCTTTAAAACCCTCACTGTTCTCCACTAAGTAACACAATTGAAATTGCTGGCCCTTCAGGGTTTCTGCAAGAAGATGTGATTGCATCTTATGTTCCTTTCCACACTTTAGAAGTACACGATGGCTTTTTTAATTTCTTACAAACTGGTCAATACAGGGTTTTATTTATAAACATTTTTAATAATGCAAAATTAAGATCACTATTTGTGTGTGCAAGTTCAGACTGTCAACTTCAGCTGACTTCCAGCCTCTGATAAACAGAGATAAGAAAACATGAAGTAAAAAACATATATATGGGAAATATGATTAATAAAAATGTCAGATTTTTGAGGCAACCTGGATTCTGTCATACAAAGCTAATTACAAGAAATGATTAAACATGGTAATACCATAAGGGAGCCAAATAAATTCCATAATTTGCTCAGAGTGTGTAGGATGTAGATGGAAAGCTTTGAGTTACAATGCAAATATCTGTGAAAGTTAGAAAGCTGTAAAAAAGGGAACTATTGCTGATACAGTGTGTGAGTATAGCAACCTTTCTTCTCATTTTGCCCAGGACACAAGCAGACTGTGGTTATTTATGCCTTTATCTTTCTTATTTATATTATTACCTATATCATGTTACATCATGATACCTGTACCATATGAATTAAATGTGGCAGAATACTCTTCAAAGAGTGCCAGTTGTGGCATGTGCTTGAGTTTATTCTTTCTCAAATTGTTTAATATTTGTTCTTGGACCTACATGGTTAATTAGCAAGGGAATTGCACTGAGAAACTTACTATAAGGTTTAAACTTACTGAATTCTGTAGTAGTTTGAACAGAAGAGAAAATGTGCAGTTATGTGGAGTTAGTGTCACCATTAAGACATACTGTTATCATGCGAGCTTGTAGATAGAGCAGGGGCTGGGTAAAGTGATCTCATGCCATCAGATTTGATGGAAGCCAACAGAGGCATGGAATTACTCCTAAAGTCCCAACCAATGTTGTCTGATGGAACATCTTTACATATTCTTGTGATTCACAGGAAGAGTTCTTATGCAATCATCTCATTTTTGCAGCTAAGCCTTTGCAGTATGAGGTGTGTCTTCTTAGCCTGCATTTCAGAAGTTCTAGTATTTAAGATAGGAAGTTCACCCATCTGCATCAGGGGCATTTTTCTAGGTGAAGCAGGTGGACTTCAGCTCTCAGAGAGTGTCTATGCTTTTGTTTTAGCTGGCATTTGAGTGGAACCTCTAACATATTTATGTCTTGCCATTTATTTTGTTAAGAGAAAAATGTGGAGTTTATTTCTCAGAGCCACTTCATTGTCAGATGAAAGGAGGGTGGACTGTCTTTGTGTCTCATTCCCACTTCTCACTGAATCCATTATAACATTATACTTGTTATTTCAAGCACTCTTAAACAGTGGGATGTTCTATGAAGCCAATGGTTCTCCTTTATCTCTTAGTTCTAAGTAGTCCTGCAAGGAGCAGAGTTGCACTCAATGATCTGTATAGGTCCCTTACCACTCCGTGTCATACCTTAGAGAAATGCTCTATCATGGATTCTACAGTGTTGATGCTCAAAATTAGAGTTCCATTTCCAGATTGCATTCTGTCAGAAGGCCTTTAACTTTCGTTTTTATATGTTTTATTTATTGAGGAAAATAGAAAATTCTTTCTAAAGTAGTCAGATAGTTTATTTCACTTACTTTGAAACAAAATTGAGCTTGAGAGCCCAAGCTGTAAGGACTCTGCCTCAGCTGTGTCTCCTGAAACTTTAAGCGTTCCATCTCCCCGTTTTCTGCCAGCTAGATGGACAGAGACCCAGAAATCTGGAAATTTGGAATGAAGACTTGGGCAGGAATCTCAAGGTTTGGCAGTCAGGGCTACTCTGCTTTTGGCTTTTATTGGGTGAAAGCCCAACTGTCCTGAGAGTCCCATTAGAAGCAAAGTTGAGAGTTTTTTTCTGGCTCTCTGCTGCGTCACTGGGGCTAGGGTTCCTGTGGCTTCAAGGCAGAGAAATGGAGTATCAGGAAACCCTGACTTCAGGACAGTCTCTGACATTCTCTATGACAGTTCACAACTGTGAACTCTGCAAGTCATTTTGCTGTAGCAGCTCCTCTGGTCATCAAGAAGGAAAACTGCTGTAATGGCTTCACAAAAGCATCTTGTGGCTACTCAGAAGTTTATAAAACCATTATATTTTTGCTTATGTTTCTGTTTTTGTGATGTAATAGAATTTTTCAGTTTGGTCAGAACATTTCTGGGGGGTTCTATCCACCATGTACTATAGCCCACATAATTTCATGCGGTTGGGAATAACATGTTGCTTGTCCTCACATACCACAAATACGAGGTGTGAAAGCTGGTATAACATGAATGAACAGGACTTGTTAGGATGTTTTTTATGGGCAAATAGGTGCCCAGACAGTCACAGACAGGTTTTTAGGGTATGTCTTTGCCACAGAGTTCCCCATGGCTCTTAAAAATCCTCTAAACCAGCTGAAACCACCTGGATCATTTGGGGCTGTAAACTAATGCATCTGCTTTTCAAACATGACTTCAAAAAACCCTGAGTCCTGTCTGGGTACAAAAGCAGTATTGGGCTGATGTTAACTCCACTTGATTGGCCCATCAGGGAATATGAACTACAGATTATTTAGCACATCATGCCTGCTGCTAACACAAACCTTCAATCTTGTGAGTTCAATTTTGTGACATAGGCTGGGTGAACTAGAAGGCAGATAAAGCAAACCATTTTGTGAGGGAATGAAGACTCAAGAGGCCCTTTGCCTGTGTCCTGCAGGCTTTCACTACCTGCTGTAATTCACCTCAACAACATGTCTCTATTTATGTGCACTACAAAGAGACAAAGGAAGCTGCTCTGGGAAAATCTTTCTTCCTTACCAGGGTCTGTAGTAATCCTTCTGCCTGCTACAGTTTACCAGCCATGTGTAAGCAGGATATCCCTTGCTCTGGTGTCTGAAGTATCCTTAACTTGCTGTATGAACAGTCTGTGTGGGATGTCATGGAGAAAGCTCTGAAATGCTTGTAATAAATGTCAAAGGAATGAAAGTGTTTCTGAACTGTGATATTGTGTGTACTAAAACTAAATAATGGGCCTAAATATTTGTGTCTAGTATTCTTTGTGGCCCGCTAATTGCGGGGATGGAAACTGGGGTCTGTCAGTGTTAAAACTAAGCAGTACTGAAGCTCTGCTCTGAGTTGCTCAGTGACTGGGATGTCACATGGGATTCCACAGGTTTTCTCTATGTTGATGCAGTGCATGTACATTTCACTCTGTTGCAGAAATCAGGGTGAGTCAATTAATATTTAAGATGGGGAGTAGCTTTCAATTCATAATTTTTACGGGGACTTCAGAAAATTCTTCACAGTAGCTTTCGTACAAGAGTTGATAAAGCACCATGTACAGCATTGCTGCATATAGAAAATACATGCAATTTTAACTGTGCTATTTGAGGCTACTTTCCAAAAAGCAGAAATACTTCTTCCACAGATGGAAAATGACAATGGAGTCAGCAGCCATACCATTGTCATATATTTTCCAAGAGCAGCACATGTCTAATTCATGAGTAATGTAGCTTTCAATATGCTGTATCTAATTCAGTAGCAAAAGTTGACTGCCAGAAATCTGAGAGTTCATCTCAAATATATGTGCTCCTTGACATACCATTCTCAGAACTAGCAAGTACCCTGGTGTATGGAGGAAAGTACCAGAGTACCCAACAATTATTCTCAGACACATGCTAACAGCATGCTTGAAATCAGTTGTTTTGACCTGTATTAAATGCATTCGGAGTGGTGCCAAAAGCTTCTTCATGTTTCTGATATCAGGTATGCATATGTGTTTTCTAGACTGTTTCCTTGGTGCCTTGAATACCTATTGCATCTTTTCAAAGTGCCTGGTTAGCCTGCACTGACCTGCAGCTGCAAATTCTGCCCTGCGTGACTTCTGTCTTGCTTCCCTGAAGGGACTTTGGGGGCGTCGTGTTAACAGCCTAAATCCTGACTGAATGAGATCAGCCTGGAGAGGATTACAGCTATAGTCTGAGTCTCAGTCATGCAAAGAAAAAGTTGGAAGAAGCAGGTGATTTTGTAAACATCTAGTTTTTGCAGAGACTGTTTTTTGGGAACCCATCACTGAAGTGGCTGAGTTTGGCCTCCTTGCCCTCCCTCACACTCCTGTGATGCACAGCAGGTTTCAAGCATGTAGACCTCAGATAATTTGTAATAGTCAACCTTTAACTAAAAGGCAGTGCTCAATTTCACTACAATTAAAATGGAATGCAGACACTGGTTTGGCTGGGAGTTTATGATGTAGACCTAAAGCTGCTTTATGCACATAGAACACTCTCAAACCATCAGGTTTTGGGACTCTGGTTCTGCAGGCTGATACCATTTTGCCAGGAATGTGACTTTCAAAGACAGATTGGACCATGTCTGTTCTTCCGGACCTTAAGATTAAGAGTCTGTTGACTTTGGTGGGAAATAAATCAAAGTAGTTGGTAGGTTCACATGCAGGTGGCAATGTGAGACTAATTTTTTATCATTTGACTATAAAATAGATGAACAAAGAAGATCCTTGGATAAAGTGATAAACTGATGTAGATGCCAGATGAACTTTGACTGAACTTAAGGCCAAATCTTATTTTAAAAAATAAATAAGTAACTCAGGATAAGAAGATAACAATAGCGGATGCTGGAACCATCTGTTCCTGGACAGCTCTAATAGAAAACTTCTTATATTCTGTTGTGTTTTCCCCTGTTATATAGTAGTATACTCTCTATGAATGTGCGCTGCTTGTGGTGAGATATTTTGTTCAAATTACACTATTGCTTAGACAGTAGCCTTGATCTCTTAGGTGAGTTGTCCTCAATCCCAGAACATTTAGATGCTGCCTGGTTTCTATAGTCTTTGAAATTCTGTGTATAATCAAGTGATTGAGTTAAGCACTCCATGCTAACCTTAAGGCAAATGAACTTTAAGGATGAGCTGTATTGCTCCATGTAATTTATTACAGATGTGAGGGAATCCCTAATTTCCCAAGGAATGGTCACTGCTTACTTGATGTTGTTTGGGTGAGGTAAACAGACTGTACTTAACCCTTACTGCTAGGATTCAGTTCTGGTTCTGGCAGAAGCATGATTTAAAGTGGTCCATATTGCAGAGTTTTTACTGTTCCTACTCCCCATGTAGTTTTTAAGAGCTTAAGTGGTTATTTATAACAATGTTCCAAGAGTGGTGTGTGGGACAGGATTAGTAGATATGGGGCACCACTCAGGTATGACTTAGCAACCAAAGTATTAAGTGTCGCCTTCCATAAAGGGCAATAATCAGTATCAATTTTTCAGACCCAACACCTGGAATAAAGATTTTAAATTATTTTTAACATGGAAATGCATTGTCTATGGGATAATGTGTATGTATATTATAGAGTCGTTGAATTTTGATAGCAAATTGAGTTTGGACGGAGTCAAATGAGTTTCTCCTACCATTCAACATATTTGGACGCTGAAGGGTCCAAGGTTGTTCATGAGGGAATACTTTGTTCTAGCAGTCAATTTTTTTCTAATATTAAGTCTGAGATGCTGGCACTGTACTTTCAGTGGAACTGTTTGTGATAAACTTAACTGAATATATGTAATGGAGGAAGGCTCTGGAGACATTTGAGTCTTGTGTCTCTGGCAGTTTGAAGGAGCAGAGGGATTATGGGGGTTGTTCTCTCTGGGCCAGTGGTTTTTTTTATATAACTTCTACCAAATGTTCAGTTCTTCTGGGAGGCTTGTGTATCGCTCCACCAAGCATGGCTTTCCAAAGGGTTTGAACTTTAACATCAAGGGCACTTGCATGTCTCAGGAGTAGGTAATCTGTATAGGCAAAACTTTGTGATACACTTGTGAGTGACGGTTGTATGTTCCCTGTGAGTCCTGTCATACCAAGAAATTGGTGAACTAGTCAGGAAGACTGCACAATTCATTGGTTATGACAGAGCTGAGGCGACAGGTAGCAATTCTAAAGTTTCCAGTATTTTTTGTATGGGAGAGAAATTTTAAAAACATTTTATTAATTATTTTTAATATTATATTAGTAATTGAATTTCAAGCAGATAACACATTTGAGAGTTATTTATATTTCTGTTTGTTTTCAGGGAGGGACTCATATAGGACATAAATAAGTCACTTCTGGAAAAAAGGCTTGATTGGGAAACAGTCCTTCGCTTCTTTTTTATTGATCCTATTTGAGATTTCTTAAATAGGATTCTGCACTGTATCTTGAGATCCACCAACCTACAGCCATTAGGATGAGATGGAATTCTGAAAAGATGTAGCATTTAAATGCTTTAATTTTGATTTTTTTAACATTTTTTTTTAAAGCAGGCTGCAGTTCACTCCTCCATGAGCATAGGCAAGTAAAGATTTTTTTATTTAAAAAAAGGAAAAGTAGTTTAACACTGCTTTTTTTTTTTTTTTTAAAAATTAAAGCCATGATAAAATAGAGAAAGGAAAGTGACTAATGAAATCAAGTTTCTTTCAAATGTCCTCTCTGTTGTGGCTTGATCTAGATCCCATTAAACAGGTTCCCCTTATCTTCCTTATCTTCCTCCTATGTACATGTTCTAGCCTGGGCCAGAGCTTCAGCATTGCAACATCTTGACACTTTACTTCTTTTGAAGGCAAAGTTGTTACCTAGCTGCATATACAATATCTGTCAACTTACATGTTTATTTTTATTCTTACTGATATTACATCCATATGAAAGATTTTCAGTCTTTCATAGGACATAGGACAATAAAATTGGTTCATAAGCCTCTTAAGTTTCATAGAATTGAGCAAGTCATGGTTTCTGGATATCTCTGAAATAGATAAACTACCTAAGATCATATCAGTAAATTATTTTACTAGGCTGTGTTGGATCTTTTTGTAGTGTTTTAATACGAATAAAGTTTCATTACTTCATTTGGCATATAAGACAGGGTCATTGTGTATGGCAATCCACAAACTAGAAAAGAACTGTAGCACTGCAGTTCATATAATTTAATTATTATATGAGATAAATGTGCATTTTACATTGGTATCAAGTGCTTTGAATAACAGTTTTAATATAAAGCAACAGAAGATCATATGTTTTGTCGTATAGATTTAATACTTTATGAGTGATATTGTGGAATATTTATTACTGACCTGATAAAAAGAACTGAGGTTCTGCTGGATCAGTATTTGTCAGAAGTGCATGAATACTCAAACATTCCTGTTGACATGAATGATGAAAATTCCTTTTTCTTCTTAGTTTTAGTTTTACATTGTAAAAACATGTAAAATACTCCAAAGTTGCAATTTCTTGAATTTGCTTTTCTTGTCTAAGTGCAGTTTTGCAGAGGGCCATGCTGGTTGATATTATGATTTTGCTTACAATGCTTTAGAAAGAAGACAATTGGAAATGATGATATCACTGTCTTACAGGTAGCCAACACCCTTGGCTGTGTGAATTTTGGCTGAGATGGTGAGCAGTGCTGCAACCCAAGTGTGATTCCACTGCCAACTCCATCACTGATTCATACTGAGAATGGGTAATTAGTTCCCACTAAAAAACTTTGGTTGAGACTAAAAATTGTGGGTATTGCTATGGAACTATTGCTGTTTACAGGACTTACACTGAATTTCTGCTACAAGGCGCATCAAATTAATTTTATTTTCACAGTGTCTGAATAACCTAGCTTTTGGAAATTCACTGGCTACTGTGATAGTAGAATGAGACAGATAATGAGACAGAAAGCTGAACACAATTAATTTAAGAACCTTAATTATTTAAGTTGGTTTGATATATCTCTAGTCTTTGTTTCAAGCCCTTTGGAAGTTAATTTTCCCTGTGTATTATATATTTATTTATATGTTGCCCTACACATTGTCATCTAATTAATATTACAATAGACTACAGTATAATATTACAGCTGGAAGAATATAAGACTTCTAATCTGAGAGACAAAGGTTCAAGTCGCTGTCCAGGTATGAGAGTTGGCAGAGTACAGTTGGTGGTTAGACTCAATGATACATAAGATCCCTTCCAACCTAAGTGATATTACTGGTATTATTAGAGTAAGTTTTAAAGAACCTTTGTAGGTATAGACATTATCAAGGGAATATTTATTAGAATGTTATTGAATATGGTGAAGGTGCACGCTTCTTTCTATTATTGTGTGATATATCTGTATGTAGCAAATGAAACTTATTGAACTCTGGTGTGAACTCTGAGCTATAGATAATATTCAAACTGGCAATCTCCTAGTTCTGTCCTATAAATAATTCTAAGTAAATGAGTAATGGTTACATGTTAAGGAAAAAAGACGGAAATATTGAATTAATAGATTGATTCATTTACTTCTCGATTGCCTAGGTCTTAATTTACATTTTAGATTTGGGAAATTTGGGAAAGGGAAACATAGCCCATTACTTCTCTAAGTTTTTTTTCCAGAAAAACTGAAAAATTCTAGACTTAGGAGCTGTCAATCTTCTTAACAATTAAAGAAATAAGAATAGCTGAGCTTTATTAAAGCCAATAGCACTTTCAGTAAAACATGCAGCAGAGGCAGATGTCCTTGATGTCTGCAGCTTGGAAATTCTGTGATTGGAATTTCTGCATCCTTCTCTGGCCACATTCAATACCTGCTTGTGAAAGAGAAGAGTTGTCTCATCAGCAGTTGAAACTGTCACATCTCTGTTGATTTCAGCTATGATAATTTCTACTACTGAAGAATCTGCCCCAAAATCTTTCTGCAGATTCCCTTCTGTGTTATTTTCTTTGACAGCCAAAAAACCATACCCATGAAACAAGAACACAATGCCTTGTGTTCTATCTCACTTCAGAATACAGAGCATAGTGAAAGAAAGGAAGCCGGCCTGCCAACTGAAGTGGGATAAAGCAATTTCTAGCCACTATCTTAGATGGTCTTATGATGTCCTCTTTGCTAACCATCTTCTCTGGTATTGAATTACTATCTTTTCCTCTTTACTTTAAATTCCAAATATGGAAACATTGTTACTACTGATAAGGCTGAGTGAATCATAAATATATAGTATAATTTTTGGCTGATACTTGTAGCACTGGCACCTAAAACCAAAAAAGAAACAAAGTGCTGTTTCAACCACAAATTTAAGAAGTTTGATACACAAGAGCAGTCACTGTGAGACTGTTTCTTATTTCGCTGCTTCAAAGGCAGCTGTCTGAAAAAATGCTGAGGTAGAGATGCTATGGAAATACCTAAGATTTTGTTTCTGTTGCTGGCCTTAACTGTAGGGGGAGTTTACCAAATGCAGAGAACTTTGAAGTCATACTTCTGCAGTTTTCTGTCTTTATGCTTTGCATTCCATATGACCTGCAGGAAAGGAATATCTTTCATTGTTGTTATTTCCCTCCCTTGCCCCCTCTCCACAGAACCAAGTGTTATTCAGTGGAATTCACCTTGCAGAACAGGAAGACTTTTTAAGGCTTGCAGCCTGCTGCACAAACATGTGCTGCATATGTTGTTTTGGTTAGCGGTTCAAGTATCCTAGCAAGTCCTACTTAATAATCTATCTAATAAGGCTTGATTGTGCTTCACTATGTTTAAATTTTTGGGGGAACTGTTTAGATAATGAAAGTGCTCCAGTGCCTGCATTTGTGTAAAACTCCAAAATTAGAAAACACAGTCTTTAGTGTCTCAAAGTCTCAGATGACTGAAATTGCATGTTGCCGTATGTCACTCACTATCTCAGCATTAGCATGCATTATACATTGTCTAAATAATGTGTACTAATACTTTATTTTCTTTATTATGCTTGGTTGCTGTGAACCTTAAATGGAATGGTCAGAAAACTCTATTCAGTAACAGAATGAAAAAGTCATATGTAGATAGGTTTTATCTTAGCAGTAAAGGATTGTGCCCTGTATGCTCTAAGAGATTCTTCTGTTTTTTTCCAGCTTTAAACAACACTATCAAATTGTAGGTAATGCTATTTTTCTTTGGGGTTATGTTTCCATTAAATAATATATATTGAAAATAATGTGTTCTCGCTGACAGACAGCATCTTGCACTCATCTAGGAAAAAAAATCTTTATCTAAAGAATACTAGTAAAGTAATTACTAGTTTACTAAAGTAAAGTTGTTATTGTGCAGTAGCACTCTCCTATCTAATTTCTCATGCTTGTGCAGTACAAATCCACTGTGTACTTGGCCCAAGTCTTAATGTCTCAAAGCTATTACTTAGAAGAAAAAATATTCAAGCCTCAGAGCATAGCTGCTGAGGAGGTTACAGGAACCTAATATGTTTTGGACCTTCAAAGTCCCATTTTTCTGGGACATTCTTTTAGCTCACATTGAAGATATCCATGTGTGGTTCTGGTGATAGCGTTGTTGCAGCTGAGACTGTTTAGGGATTTTTTGTTTAAATATTACTCTTCTTTTCCCTTCTGCCCCGGCATAATTTTCACTATTCCAGTGTTTTTATTTAAATATATCAATTTGATAATTTCAATTGGACAATTCTATTTCATGTACTTATGGCACTTCATGTGAAACAGCTCTGCTTTCATTTCCTGTTTATTTTTAGTTGCTAATTTTCAGACTTTTTCCATCCCCTTGGTTTTTTTTAAAATCCTGTTTGGTACAAACCAGGGTGGTCCAACTGGCAGCCCAAGGAACAGTTCCATCTGGCCTGTTGCATTTGCCAAGGAGGAGCTAGGAAATGCCTGTAAGGGCACGCACTGCCCTCACAAGCAAATGTTACCTATTGCTCAGATACATAACCATGTATAGCCCAACTGTTGTGCCATGTCCACCCAGAAAAAGAGATTGGCACTAGACATCCTTTTTCTTGAGCACAGCCAGGTGTTTAGATGCTGGTTGTGCATTCAGACAATCTTCAAAGAGGATGCTGCAAGTGGAAGCTAACCCCTATTCTTAAAATAGCTAGTTTGTTCTTGTTTTTCCTGCTTAGATTGATAAATTAATAGATGGTGCCGGAAAACTGTGCATAATCCCTGGGACAGTTGGAGCTAATTACAATTTTAATATCAACTTCAACAAAGGTGATGTTACTAATTCATTTCGTCATTGCTGGCTTTGCATTTAACTTCCATAAGTACCCTCTGTCAAGTGATTGTATCTTTTTGTCTTTTGCAAGATGAGCACAATAACAACCAAGGAACATGTATTGAATGCACTATAAGAACCAAGTAGTGTATCCTGTCAAATTGATAATATTTAATTTCAAAGGTTTTAATTTGTTACTTTGTACTTTCCTTTTTGTGGAGAATATTCTACCTTTAGATGCTCATGGGTGCCTTGCTTGAAATAAGTGCATCTGCCAACGTGAAATTCTTCATAAGAAATTATCTTAAACCTGAGTTTCTCCCATGTACTCTCTTATGTTGTACGATAATAGCCTTTCTCTAGCAAAATGAGCCCAAATAAGCAGGAGATCTAACCAATGCCTCATAAAACAATAGTATCACATCTTTTGATGTGTACTCCATTTCCATTAGAAATATTAATAATGTTTAGCAGGAATGGGCAGACTACAGCTTGACAAAAGGCTGAAATAAGCAATCAGGAGCAATATACCCTAGTGTACATTTACTGTTCCCATGTATTATGTGATGACATTAGAGCTCTGCTAGTTTAGGTATCCTTATTTACTTATTCAATATACTGTAGCAAAGAGCATATAGTAGAAAAAAACCCTCACCATAGTAACATTTAATGCCATTTAGCATCCTCCTTACCTTTTGAATTGTAGAGAAACATCTGATTAATATTTATAACTTATAACTCCTTGTTTAGAGTGTACTGCAGCACAACTGCTCTGTTCACTCTGTGCTCATTTGTTCTAAAATATTTCTTCTGTTTGTTGTCCTAGGCCCTCTAGACTGGTCTGTAGCATTCCCCATTATAATGTGCATCTCCAAGTTTGGTTAAAAACACCCTTACTTCTGATACATCTCCCCAGGGCTTTTTTTTTTTTTTGTTCTTGTTTAATCTCCTTTGTTTTCTGTCTCCTTTTTGTCTGTTCTTTCTTACTGTCTGCTCCTTTTGCTATCTGTAGCTATGGTGTTTTCCCCCAAATCTTTTTTTTCCTATTATTTTTCTTTCCTCTTTCATGCTCTTCTCTTTTTATCATACTGATTACCCTTTCTTCCTTTGGTATTCCTCCCTTCCACCCCAGTTTTCTCCCCATATCCCTCAGTCTGTCTTTTTCCTTTTCTTTCTGCTCTGTTCACTTTACGGCACTATTCTCATCTCTCTTTGTTTTCCTTTCTGTTCCCTAATGTTGTTTCACATGTGGGAGATGACTGGTGATGACAGAAAAAGGAGGGGAAGACAGCAGCTGAGGAATTAAGACATAGACTAATTCTCAGAGAAAACTTTTGTTCAGGGATAAATAATTGAATGGAATCATCATACAGGAATAGCAACAAAAAGCCAGATTATTTATAGCTAATTATTCATTAGTGAAACTGAATTTTACCTGAACATTACTGTCAGCAATGTTGTAAAAGGACTATGTGGCAGCATATGAAAAAACAGATAAAGTTATAGTTTTTAAATATAGTTGATAAACAGGGTTGTAGGGTGCTGGACAGTGTAGGTCTCTGAAAATGTTAATTAATTAAAAGATGATATTGGAGGATAAGGAGAGGCCAATGAAAGAAATAAATGCATAAATAAGATGAGGAAACTATCCGTGAAGTACATACATGAAGTATGAAAAAACGGTAAATCAGAGTCAATAGATGCAAAAGACCTGCATCAAATAAGTGAAGCAGGTAGAAAAAAAGAAGTGGCACAGAACTGAGAACAAGCATTGATTATTCTGAATAGAATAAACATCAGCAGTGAAAATGGCAGCAAAACCAACTTCAAGGAGGTAATTTGAAAACTATCTGTATAAGACAATGAAGTCTTATAGGAGGGCAGTGAGTTTGAAAGAGGACATGGTTCATTCTCATCAAATTTTTCCTTGTCTGGATGGCATAAAGTGCTAAACTAGAGGATTTTGTATCATATTTTATATCATAGTTTGCCATTGGACAGTGGTTTGTCAAAATTTTTACATATTACTGGTTTTACCGTCCAAAAACCTAGTTTTTGTCTAGATTTTACTACTTGTATCCAGGTTTTCTAATGCAAATTTGTTCTCAGAATTGTTAGACTGATTCAGTGTATCAACAGCCATGGGCAGAATCTAGCCAGCTGCTGGCATATCGGGATTATCAGGTCGATGTCACAAGCTTTCCAATTGCTTTATATGCAAGAACTCAATTTCCAGAATAAAAGATCGTCTAGTACACATTTAGTCAGCATTTCTAAACTTCTAGTTACCCCTCATTGCCTATGCAAGGTGATGAGGTGATGTGTATTATAACAGTGTATTGTTTACTGAAAACCTGATGGCAATACCAATGAAGCTCAGCACAGTGAATAAGTGGGTAGATAACCTTTTTGGTCAGAACTTTTTTCTGCTTGAAAATTACATTTCCTGCAAGTTTATGGTAAGAAATGACATCACATACCTGAGTACTGTGAATTGTGTAAACTAAAGTGAAGGAAGTATATCCTAACTTAAACAACGGGGCCTACAGGAAAGATGAATGGGGACTCTGTCAAGGAGCATAGTAATAGGATGAGAGGTGACAGTTTTAAGCTGAAGGAGAGGAGATTTAGATTGGACTTAAGGAAGAAATTATTTACAGTGAAGGAGGTGAGGCATTGGAACTGCTCAGGGAAGCTGTGGATGCTCCATCCCTGCAAGTGTTCAAAGTTAGGTGATCAGGGCAACTTGATCTAGTGGGAGGTGTTCCTGCCTATGGCAGGGGGATGGAATAGATACTCTTTAAAAAGTTCCTTCCAACACAAGCCATTCTGTGATTCTCTCAAAACCCAGCAGTTTTCAACTGTTCTCTCAAGGAAGAGAAAAATTAAATAGATAAAAATGTTTTCTTTATTAAGTAACAAAGGAAAAAATTATTTGGGAAAGGATTGCGTATTACAGATTCATTACAGTAGTAATATTTTAACATGTGAATGATTAATTTTAATAGCAGTTTAGAGAGAATAGGGGAATAAGAACAGACAGTACTACACCTTGAATGGTTACGGACACTCAGTCTTCAGCCCTGTCAGTTGCAGAAGGCATGAATTGTCTCAGTATATGACTGAACCATGCATATGTGTTCTCTGTTACTGTAGTGTATACACCTGAACATTTTTCATGACAAATTATTGTGTTCAAGTGAATAGCCACTTGGCACAAAATTAAAAGATCTTCCTTGGCTTCAAGCCATAAAATGACTGGGGCAAGTAGGACAGAGAATGGTTACCATTGGATTTCCATGCCTTTTGTCCCATTCCTTTCCATGCATTATCTTTCCTGTGAAAATCAGTCTAGCATGGCATTGTAATCTTTTTTTTACAGATATAAGTGAAGACAGAGAAAATGAGCAAAACATAGACTCATCCTTTAGTTTTGTTGTTATATTTACATTGCTTCTGCTACATCGTCATAGTCGTAGGAATGAAATTAAGGGGATCCTCTCCACTCAAGTGAAGCAGATGTTATACTGAGCCAAGCCTGAGATTTTGTTCTTTGCAAAGAAGCGAAGGGAATGCCTATTTATGGTATTTTGCGGCTGCACTGAAGGAAATATTCTGTTCAGATTACACTGAGTGGCTCCATAGTACACAATGTTTGTGGTCCCTCAGTTAAGCCGAGATCCATGTAAGCAACTTGTACACAGACTGGACCTTGAGAATCTGATCCTCAGACATGAAGACAGTCCTTCACAAGTTTAACATTCTGGGAATTCATGATTCTTTTCAGTAAACAGAATCTACTCCTGTACAAATAACATGGTTACTAAATCAGTAGCTGGTTGTGCTGGTATAACTCCTGCGAGGAAATTACAAGTAATTGCAGCTCTCCTCTGCTTTGAGAATTGTAATTTGTCCCATATCTCCAAAGATATTCAAGGTGTAAGCAAAAATTTTGCAGCTTTGCAGCAGATTATAGTGGAAAACGAAGAGTTAAGGCTTCATCAGGTTTCTGTCCAGTCTGCTGTAGGTGAATCTGCTTTGGCAGAGAGGTTTGACTAAGAAGATCTCCAAAGGTATCTTTCAGTGCTGGCAACTCTGTGATTCTGTGGTCTGCTTCACAACTAAATGTTCAGAAAAGCCATAGTATTTGAGGACACTGTTCTCTTGGCTACTTCTTAACTGATAGTCCCAGCAGTGGACGTGGGAGCTGGGAATGTTCTAGGCCTTTTGGATTCCTCTAGCCTACATCCTAGTTCCTAGCATGAACCTGTTATTCACAGGACTATCAATGCATTCTGGAAAATAATTGTGTATATTAATTCAGAAATCTTTTATCTTCCTAACCCTATGGAGCAGTAGGGTGCTTTGGACCAGAGGAAGCAGTGTCTGTCATTAAGAGCTAGCTTGTCTATTCCTATGTGGTCCTGTGTTTCTCCAGTTAAATATACCTCAGTTGTGTTGACCATACTGCATACCTTCATAGTCGCATAACCAGTGTTTTCCACTTTTTCTTTCTTTGTGACCTCTAGCAAAAGCCTTCTTTGAGTAATTAATTTCCATGTTGGATTTTGTATAGAATTATTGCTATATTAAATGAATTCACTGTAAATGGATAGTAATCTATTTTGTAAAATGAGCTGCTTTTTATGTCCCTATCACCCCCCTCAAACATCTGCATACTTGGAATACTGGTAAAGCAAATTCTGTTCTACCAAAAATTTCTAATCCTCAGAATGTAGGAGACTTTTTGCCATATTGCTTGTGTGGTTTGGAGCTACTTATAGAGCTTGAAGTGTGATAGAGTGTGAAGCGTGAAAAGGAGAATTCATCTTGACTTATACTGTTGTAAAAATTCGGGTCTTCTTTGAGACTTCAGAGGCAGAACAGACAGAATAATGCAGCCTTCTATCGCACTATTGAGACCTCACTTTCTCTTTCATCACCTTTCATTTCACACACTCACTCCTTCTGTAGTGTGCATCTGTTCCACTGTTGGGTTCAACACAGACTTAAAAATTCACATTCACAAGAGAACACCAGTCTTTGATTTTGCTTGGTCCCTCCAGGTCACTATCCACCTTCTGGAGCAAATGAGGCAGAAGTCTAATGACCACATCCTTATTCAAAGCCTTAATCATTCCCTGAACATTGTACTTCCTGTCTATTGAATGAAGTAGGGATCTAGGACAGAACATATTTGTAAAAAAAACCCCCAAACTCAATCATTATCTGTGCAGGAAGCAATTAAAGATTGCACAGGTGAACTTAATGCAGGCGCATTCTAAATTTCAAAAAAGACTTTGTAGCATGCATGATATTATATACAGGTTTTAATGTACCATCCTCTCTTACAAGGTAAGATACAGTCAACAAAGAAGGACTTATCCATGAGATGCAATTGTCATTAGGTGGAGCTACACAGGCTACTACATTAGGTATTAAATAGAGATTTTACAATTCTGGGGCACAGACTCTTCCATCTCTCCAAATGAAGTATTTGGCAACAGGCATAAGTTCTCATCTCCTCTGTGGGTTGGCCACAGCATCAAGAAGGTGCATACAGCTTAGCAATGACTCTCCCAATCCTATACCTACAGCAGAGGAATGTTGAAAATTGAGAACTGTGTGTCCTGTTCCAGGTCCTTGTGGGAAGTACTTGTACTTAGTAGTACTAGTTGTAATTAGTAGGACTAATTAAATTTTTGCAGTTTTCCCACCAGTTGGCCATTAGTGTATCTCACATAGCCAGCAGTATTTTCTAACTGTCCTTTTTCTCCTCTCCAGCCTTCCTGTCCACTTTTCACTCACTTTTTTATGAGCCCTGCGTCTTCCAACCCAAGTGATTCTTTCTCTGAGCTGTGTGTAAAACAAGAGGAACATTGAGAACACAGGAAGGCTGTTTGCCTCTTTTCTGTTCCAGTGCCCAGTGCCATAATTGTTTCTGGCAGCCATGAGGAGCTGTTGCAAGGGAAAGCTCTGTTCAGTTCTGCAAGAGAAAATGTGAAAACAGACCCCATAAAGAATGTTGCCTGATACCCTCTAACAGGCTTTTATCGAGCACGTGCAAACTCTTGATTTTTGTCAGAAGTTTATAGCTTGTCCAAACAGGGTGAGACTGCAGAGACAGTGAAAAGCATCCTGCCAAATTCTAAGTCCTGTCTTCAAAGAAGGAAAGTTGAAGACTGTTTCAGTGAAACAGTTGTAAGAATTTTTTAACACAAGTGTAAGTGTATAATTAACCTTATTCCAGAAATTGGGTTAAATCTATGTAATCAAAGTATGTAATCAGATATAGATTTAGAAGGCTCTTAAAAACAGCATTATTTATCTAACGTTACAGAAAATTCCAGATTCATCCATGGAAAGAGATTTCTAGAAAAAATAACCTTTTCTCAGTGGGAGTTTTTAACCTGTGTATCTGACTCTGCAGGAAATAAGGGGTCTCAAGACCAGCTCTCTGTCTGGTGTAAAAGTAACATAGTTCCACTAAATAGTGGCTGGCACTTGGTCTCATTTCAAGAAAGACATTGAAAAGTAGTGACTTACCCTGCTGTTCAATAAGTGCAACTGTAAGTTAATTCTTAGGTAACAGTGGGACCACTTTGCATTCCTTGAAAAATCCTTGGCTATTCATAGTTTGGTCAGCTTCAGTATCTGTGGACGATGTATTAGATCTTGAGTGTAAAGCCCCTCTTTGCTCAAGAGAGCTATGTAGTACTCTATTTTTTAATCCCTTCAATGGTTGGTAACTGTTTTGAAAGCTATCATTTCTATCTAAGGCTTATTGAGGAATGAAAGAATTTTGGAGAGAATAGAAGTCCCTGTCTATCCAGTTAATAGATGGGAAGAATTAAAGGACAAATTAACTAACATCTTCTGCTGTCATTCAAGAAGAGACAATAAACAAGAGCCCTGCCTAATGCAGGCTGAAATGGCAAGAACAGTTACTCACCTCCTGTTCAGCTGTAGACAGCACAGAATTACGGTAGCCCTAAAATGTATGAAGGATGGGAAATGAAGATTTGAACTCTTAGCCACAGTATGACCCTGGATTTTTTTCCTCACACCCATGTAAATTGCATCCAAATGTTTATTATTACCTCCTTTTGCTTGGGTCATTTCCTTTTCCCCATAGAGTCATATTATTTGCTCTCTGGACTCCAAGTTCAGTCAGCTCAGTGTGCAAGTGGTTCAGGAAGTCATATGAAAGCTATGTGCTCATTACTACCATGTAAATTAGCTCACAGTTCCCTCTCTGGACAATTTATTAATCAGGTAACTCCCTTTCTCAGGTCCTAAAGGAAAGATAATTTTAGATTGTCTATCATTAATAAACTTATTTATTCTGTTGGATTTTTAAATGTTTTTAGTGAATTAAAGACTCTTGATTTGAAGAGGAATTTTAACGGTATGCAATTAAAGCCAGATTCTAATGACTTGCAGCAGCAATCTGTGAATTACTGACGTATACATTTAATACCTCCCTGGAGAGTAGGAAAGTTCTTCAAATGTTGAAACTGGCTTAAGTAATTCAAATTCATATAAGTGATGAAAATTCTTTGGCTAATAATGTTAGCCTGATTTCTTTGCTTCAAATTTAATCTAGAATATTCTTATTCAACAGAATTATTTGCATACTTGTACCTTAGAACCGATCAGATTAATATTCTCAAATTAATTCAAATACATATATTTTCTTTTGAGCAAATTAATACATTTCTTGACATATCTCTTTTTGCTTGGTGCAGTAAGAACGAATCAAATGCCTGGCAATATGTCTTCTTTGTTTCTTTTGATTTTGTGATGGAGCAAATTTTTTTTTCCTGGATAGAAATGCTTATTCATTAAAACTTTTACTAGGAATGAAGAAGAAAAAAAAATTAATGAAAAGTTTGAAAAACAAAGGAAGCACTGTAGCTGGGCTGCCAAAAAGTTTCAAATCCCTGCTCTGACTTCAAAATAAAGGCACCAACAGTGATGCCTTTTTGCTATTCTGGAGTCTCTCATCCTTGCTTTTATGTGGAAAAACTTTGAAACTTTTGGGGTTAACTCTAATGTGGGGAAGAAATATTTCTGAGATTTCAAAGTTTCACAGGAAAGGAACTATTTACCACCCAGCTACAATGTCAAGAAATAGCATGAAACAAAATGATTGTCAGCAGCAATTATTTTAAGTCTTTTCTTCTCCAGGTTTAAAATTCTGAATTCTTATGCACAAAATGCTACAGTTATTAATAGCAAGTTGCTTTACAGAAGTTGAGCTATTTGTTCTAATGGTAATGGAGTCTTTAGAAATAAGAAATAGAATTTAACATGGAAACTATTAGGTAGTACAAATGTTACATTAAACTTTCATCTCTTTTTTTCCTTAGAACCATCCGGTTTCCTTCTGCATAATTTGAAGACCTCTTTACTGCAATATATGTCAACTGTTGCTATCTACCTCCTTGCAGACAGAAGTAAGCAGCACTGTGTTTTACAGCCATTTGATTCTGGTGGTTTATGTTCATTTCAAGTTCTGCAATAGTTTGTTTTAGTACTTCACTTCAACCTCTTCTCCTCTTCACTTCAACCTTTGTCAGCCCTTTTTGACTTTCTTCACATCCTCCTTCTTTAACCAAGTAGAGATCAGATCTTCTGTCATATAGTCAAGTTACAGAACTTCCAGTTTGCTTTATGGTGAATATTTTAATGAGGACTTCTCTAGAGTGTCCCCTTCATCCACTAGGTTCTTAAGCAGCCAAAATCAACTTTTCTTTACAAAGCAGCTGTTCAGCTTTCACATGAACACATTCATGTTTAATATTTTGCCCTGTGAAATATACAGAAATATACAGAAACATACAAAAAGACAGCATGCTTACTTACTGTTCAAATGAGGAAATGTAAGAAACCTGTCCCAGTTTTAATTGTGATAATCCATTAATGCACCTGTGATAGGTACACTAGGGAAAAAAAAAATGCTTACTATGTTTATAAGTGTGTATGTACTCCAGGTGTCAGCTTTGCATGTTAGATACTTCCACATTACTAGAAGTAGCATCATGGAAAGTGCTGCCAAATCAAGAAGTCTTGTTAAATTTAGACAGGGCCAGAGATGTATAAATGTAAGCTGCACATTCAGTACAATGCTGATTATATCCAAATACCTGTGTACATAAGAAAGTTTAACAATTGGAAGAAATCTTGCTGGGGAGACACTGAATTTTTCAGCTTAAAATAAGCTGATATGTTCCATTGTGGCCATATAGCATGATGGTTTCTTGCAGCTGGCTTCTAGTGTGTCTAGATATCTCAGCACTCCAGTCTTTTGTGATATAAATTAGCAGTGGCATACACATACCGGTCTTAAATGTAACTTTATTGCTGTGTAAAAAGTAATACATTAGAAGATTACCTACATAAAAGATACAGTAAATAATTACTTCTAAAACAGAGCATAATTCATTGCATGTTTTGATCAGCAATTGGGAACACTTTAAAAAACAGAGTTAATCTGATACAGAAACTGTTAGATAAAACAATTCCCTCAAAAGGCAGAAAGCCTCTGGCTTGTAAGATTCTATACCTTTGCAGTTATCAGAAAGGCAAAATCAAATTCAGCTGCTGGGAGGGACAGCATTTGACATTCAAAAGTTTTGAAGTTCCCGCCCTGTAAGTCAGTATGTTTTTCCTCATTTTGTGTTGCTAAAAATATTATACAGTAGGTTCACGAGTTGGTGACTACTTTGAGACTCATTTTTCATGTCTTATAATGTCTTACATGATTTATGTCAGATTCTACTTAGCTACTTAAGGCTGCTTAGTACCAAAATGGCTTTTAATAAATATGACAGAGACTATCACCTTCTGACAGGCAGCATGTGTCATTGAAATAAAGACAGACATACAATAGCTTTAAAAGAGGAGTGCCACAGCTGAACAAGCAGCTTTTATGTTCCTTTTTGTTGGACCCCCTCTGAGAGTAAGGGGTAGGTTTAGTTTATTGCCATAGTTTAGCTTTTGGTTTAGTACTAAACTGAAATTTTCTGGCAGTAGACTCGAATAGGATCTTAGAGGGATAATCTTCCAGAAAACACAATAGAACAAATGTAGTCAAACATGGCAATACACAAAATGTGGTAGGCATACATTGCTTTGAGCACTCACTTTGTTATAATGTTTTAGTATTCAGGTACGTGTACATATATACACGTATAAAACCTGATATGTATGTGTGGGCATTTATTGGTATGAAAAGAAAACAATAATTTACTGTCAGATTACTGCATCAGAAATAACTTCACTGAAATCAAAGTGGTTTTGTATTCTAAAGCAGTGTGAGAAGAGAATCAAACCTCCTGCATATCAAGGGCATAGATCAAATTCAATTTTACTGTGAAAGAAATCACATCCACATACTACAGGTTGTGTGTGGATGTGATTTCATCTGTACATCCAAACACAGCCCCCTGTATAAAACCAGTTAGTGATGTCAGGTTCAGCAATCAAGTAATAGGACTTAATATATTAGCAAGACCTGTGCAGTTTGATTTAAGCTTTTCTGTATGCACCATGTTGAATTTCATCACCTGATGACAGTGCTCAGATAGAAAGGACAAACATAACCTAATGCATCACTTATGCTGTTGTAGGCAAGCTGATAGTACTGTTCATGACTGAAGATGCTCAGTTCAACCTATGACAAAATTGAATATTCAATGATGGTTCTTCTTTAGATATAATATCCTTGACACGAACTCTTGCTTTGTACACATGCATTTCTGCACAGTTTTAAACTGGATTGGATCTAGGTCCAAACACTGAAAAGATTAGGTAATCTCTTCTGCACATGCCATTTGCTACCATCACGGAAATATAGAGGATGACTTGCCTTTGTGGAATGCAGAGAGGAAAAAGACAAGCATATATAAATAAAAGGAACAAATTGTGACAAGAATAAGAGAGGGATGGACAGTGGAGTAACAGAGGGAGAAGGAAGGAGAAAAAGCCTGAGGTTTTGATGGAATAAACTTGGACCCTCATATGTTTACATTTAATTATAAGATTACACTATTTTTCCCCAGAATTCCTATCACACGCAGGATGCACTTAATGAGCAGTTATTAAATATATTACTTTGCCCTTATCACACATGGCCCCAAGCCCTACTTGTTGCAAACATTTCAAATCCTTTTCCAAAGGCAGACGTTTTCATTTTTCCCGCGATTTTCCTAAAGCCTATAATTTTTAACATTCTTAATGTGCTTGCACCATTTATTCCTATCTTTCTAGTGATTAAATTCTAGCCTCAGAATTCATTTGAAGTTTTTGTTTGTAGTATTATACCTATGCATTCATGTATATACAATATAATGTGAGCAAAGAAATTGATGTAGAAGTGTTACTGAAGGTTATAAAGCTGTTGAAAATTTTATTTTACAAGGACAGAAAGTTATATGAGGGCAAGAAGAACTGTAAAAATAACTGGCAATAAAAGAAAGCAAGGTACTCTTTACTATTTTTAACCATTGTGTTACATCATGTAGTTTTGCAGCAGATTAGTCATCACATCAAAAGGTTGATGAAAATAATAGGACTTGGCGGACTTTGAGTGTGTATGAGGTAATTCAGTAAGTGTGACAGTGACTTTTGGCATTTTAAGGTGAAATGGAGAAACTACAGCCAGAATACCTGACAGTCTTCTGGTTTAGTGCTTTTGTTTTTTGGATTTGGTTTGATTTGATTTGTTGTTTTTTTTAAAAATTCCTTATAGTAAGGAATTCCTGATATGAGTGCAAGCTTTATGGGTCTGCATAGGAATTAGGTAGAGTAGAAGAACGTTATTTACAGTGGAGAAGTTTTGTGATTTTGAGTCTTCTAGGTACTGTGGTGTAGAAGGTTAATGGGATGAAGGAACAAAACAAAGTTTTTGATGGGATATCTACGAATGTGATATTTTAGGGAAGGAAGCTGGTGATTTCTTAATCTCATCAGTATATTTGGACAAACTTCTTCCTAGTACTACCTAATATAGCTGAAATAGGTATTCAGTATTCTTTGAGAAAACTTTCTTGAGTTTTCAACAGAGCTCTACAATGCCATTTTGCAGAGCTGACTTTAAATTATTGACTGGCTAGAACTAACGCAGAGCTGAGCTGAGGGCCATAAACAGCTGCATGAATTCCAGAAAATGCTCTACATTGAGCATGTAGTTAAGCTGAAAGGGATAAAAAAGAGGAATTGAAACAACTTTTTTCTCTTGGTAGCAAATGAATTATAGCACACAGGAATAGTATATTTCTAGGATATTACTGTCATGTATACAAGTCAGTTACTCCGTTTCTGTTTATCTGCCAGGATCTTCAATGGTTCTAACAGAATAGAAACAAATAAAGCAAAACATATGAACAGTGAGGAAATAGGAGAAATGGGTTCATGAATATAGGAATTATTATTGAACTGATTCAATATGTATTGATTTTTTTATAAAAAGATATAACTAATATGTGTATAGTCACAGTCACAGGTTTTTTAAAGGAATCAACTTGACATGAGATGAGAATTTACTTGTTTGATGAAAGGTCAGTCCATGCATTTTTGTTTGGTAAATATTAATAAGACTGCATAGGTATTAATATTTGGAAAGCAGAAAAATAACCAAGGAGCAAAAATTTGTCTGAAAGGTCCCTTTTACTGTATGACCCTAAAGATTAATATATATAAATATAAGAAGTGATATAGTGCTTCATAAAAGAATGTCAGTATCTAGATTTGCCTTGCAACATTAACTATTTTATGTACCACTTATTATTCAAAGACCTCTTTTGCTTGGAACAGTGCTTTCCTTTACTGAAGAAGATAGTGATCAGTATTTTCATTTAGGTTGTATGTGATCTTAAGACTACAGTAGCACAACTGGTGAAAACCAGTTTAGATCTATTCTGCTACTGTCTCACCACTTCTCTGCTCTGGGCACTGGGTTCCAATGCCTTTCTTCTGCTGGCATGAGCAGAAGTGAGTTGACCTGCCTGAAGTCAAATTAATTAGTTTTGGTAGTTTTTGTCTGATTCATCAGATGTCAATGCATCAGATGTCCATGCACCTGATCCCAGCAATCCAATGTTGTCACAAAGGAGGAGCCACGGGTTTCAGGAAATAGGGAGAACTTTCTCTTTTGTTGGCAATGTGGATGTGTGTTACGAAATAAACGGGTTATTAGACCATGCCTGAATTGTGATGAACAGCAAGCTCCAGATAGGATGGAGGAAAAAAAATTAACTAACTAGATATATATAGGTACTGTATGATCAGTGAAAGTGCTTGTCGGTAACAGAAATTTCAGTTTTGAAGTTTATAAACTGTATCACAGAGCAGAGAGGGCATATTTCCTCACTGTGGGCCTAATCCAGATATCTTGAGAGTCCGTAGAAAGACTATAATGTTTTCAATATAAGATGGATTGATTCCTCTTTGACACTAACACAATTCAAATTGAACAGTTAAAATGAAAATAATAGTGAGAAATTTGCCAGGAAACAAAGTCTTCATAAACCAGTGAAATGATCTTAAAAATATTTGTTTGAAACTGGAACTATTAACAAAATATTTAATAAATATAGAGTATAATATGTCTTACTCTTTGGAAAAAAAATGTTTGATTTATTTGGCTACTAAGAAAAATTATGTAGTATTACTACTGGGTTCCGGTCAAGTACTTGCTGTAATTGTACTCAATTCCTATTTGTGATGCAAATGCTTGATTTTGCTATTTACTGGTACTTGATTTTAAACTTAGTTCCTTCGTCACAATAGAAGTACTAGCTGAGATGAAGGCAATATGGATGTTATCACAAATTGTTAATTTCTACATTGAATTTATCTTCATGGATGTAGGGAGATTATAGTTTTTATTTATCCCAGAAGACTTCAGCTTACTTCTAAGCACCAAGGCTATAGAAATGTTTTAAAATACATAGGATTATATATTTTCAACACAGTTGATGAGTAATTTGTTTTCCTGTCAAGTGTTCTCAAAATGGTTGTGAGGATTCTCTTCCTCATTTAGCTAGTTTGATGGAGGTCCGTAGTTATGTCTGTTTACTGTGTCATCTACCTTGTTTTCTCCTCTTTTGATTAAACCCACCTCCCAAGGATTCACTGCTCATCTAAGCCAGATAACCATCCAGAATTATATTCATAAAGTTCTCTAGCCTTCTAAGTTGCTTTTCTCACATTCAGACAATTCTCTTCTGCCAACTTAGCCTTCTCTCCTCCACCCATCCCTGTTTTGATTCATGTCTCTCATGCCGCGTGCCTAAATATTACCCAACCCATGTGGAAAGTCCTTAATTCTTGTCAAGACAGGGTCATGACTAGCCCACCCAGGGAGATCAGAACTAAGGCTCCCAAACTGGGAACAAGGCTTGCCTACCAATATAAAAGCCATCATTGCCTCATGCTTATCCAGGCCTTTGGGTTAGCAGACAGTTGGAGCAGAGGCACAGAAAGTATGTATTAGGAGAGATGGAATAGACTGGGAAATATCAACAGATTTATCAGGGACTTGAATGGGACCATGCAAGGGTCAAGTGGGGTGGTAAGACTGACTATGAGACTGAATACAAGAGCAAATAGACTGAGCTTACAGGTCTAGGACACCAAAGGTCAGTGGGTGAATGGTGTAGGGGAAGGCAGACTTGGTAAGTCAGCCAGTATGTTTTTCCTTAGCAATGTCTGGACATGTGGAGGGGCTGGAGAAACAAGCTTGGTAAAGGACCAGCAGGCCACCTACTCCAACTTTGTCAGCTCCATGAGGGAGGGTTGAATGGAACAGAATTACTGAACAGACTGAGACTATGCAGTGCTCAGCTGTGGAACAGGCCCACCCTCTGTTCTCTGATGCCTTTGACCACCTCCATCACAGTCTTTGATGACTGTTGGCCTTTGTCTGCTGACTTTTTTAACTACACACCTTATCAGGCCATTGAACAATCTATGGCCTGTAGGATACTTAGAGAATTAAAAAAAGCTAGTAAGTAATGAGAATGACTCAAGTTCCTTGGAGATTTGAAAAACTGAAGATGGCACAACAATTTTCATCAAAGGAAGCTTTTTGAGTATAGTTTGGACATGTAGAAGGACCTGAGTAAATACTAGAAAACTCCATTAATTCCCGCTGTGCCTTCATCAAATGACAGTGGGTATATGGCACAACTGTAATTACCATCTCTGATACCAACCTCTATTTTACATGTACATGTCAGCTTGCTGGGAACTGTGTGTGATGTGATTCCAGCCCAGCCCTGAGATGTGCTTGAACCACAGAGAGTTCTCTAACAGCTGACATCTTTTTCAGTGCTGTCCAGGCAGCAGGCATTTCCAGCTGTTCTGCTAGCCTATTTATCTACTTTCAAGTAGCAAAAATGTATTATGCAGAGTGGTATAATTTCTTAGGCACATTTTACTATAATTTCACTGTCTTATCCTGGGCATGGCCTGAGCATGTCATCCACCAGAACTATTATCAAAATAAGCTGCTAAACATATACTTTCCTGGAAATGAATGAGAGGAGACAAATGTCATGCTGAAGAAGCTGTTATTTGTAAATCTTTTTGATCACATAAATAGGCCAAATTATGTGACTACCTCAACCATGTCTTTTGCAGGTACTTGTGTTGTTACCTTACAAAGGAGGCATATAAACCATGGGAAAAACCCTTATCATAGCCTCAGTCTTTTTATTATACTGTCTTCAATTGAGTCACAATTTCTTACTGATAGTCATCACACTGGGATTTGCACAGTGCTGCAAATTTCTAGTTCAGGGAAATTACTCATTCTGGTCAGGCTGTGCTGTTTAACTCCTTTCCTAGTGTTCTGTGTCCTATGGCACCTGGCCAGGTAGCATAAGGTCCTGCAATGACTGGTGAAGTTCTTGACTTATAATGCTATACAGTGTGTTAATCAATCAAGCTGGCCCTCAGTATTTGGTTCTCCTACATGACTTTTCTGACTGGAGTAATCAGCAAAGTGGCTCATTTGGCTATGAAGTGACTTATCTCAGTTTGCTGTCACTGTTATTGGACAGTCTCACATATAGGTCTTTATTTTGGTCACCTTATCAGAGATGTTTGTGGAGGATGTTCCTAGGAGTTTGTATATTAAGAATTTTATTTCAAAAAACCTCTTAGGAGAGAAGCTGAACATACACCAGAGATCTGTTTGTTTCCACTCAGAGCTAATTCTTCTTCAGGGAATGAACAGCAGAAACCAGAGCTAAACAAGGATGTATGAAAGAACTCTGCATTGTACGGATGTAAAGAGGGGTTATGGAGAAGTTAGAGTGTCCATGGCTCTGCTCAGAAGTAGTGATGGTCTGTGATAGTCTGAGTTGACAATGATGAGCAAAATCTTAAGAATGAGCAGGATGTTAATGTGACAATGTCTGATAGAATAGAATGCATGAAATGTGAAAACATGAAGGAAGATGAGAAAAAAAATGCTTACTTGGAGTTTGTAGAATAAAACTCTGTAGGAATAAAGAGAAATCCTATTGCTTCTGTCTGCTCATGACTGAGTGTAAGAGAAGATGAAGGAACAATTCTCAATGGGCAGAGGTTGGATGAGGTGACCTTGTAACTCCATCAGTCACTAGTATCACAGTGCAACAATGCTGGTAGAAGATGAATTAAGAACAAAGCTCACTAGAGCCAAAACTGGCTCATCTCTTTTATATCTTAGAACAGAAACACTTGTAAAATAAAAGTTAATGTGCTTGACTAGTCTTTCTGGCACATTTACTGAAAGTACCAAAAGAGTGTTGCTCTCCTTCATGTTCGAGGATTTTTCTGCCTCTGACATACTGATGCTAGAATTGAAAATTCCATAACGTTTATTTGGAACTAGGGCATGAAAAATATTTAAAGTCTTATTTTAGGGATGGTATTTCTCCCACGTAAGCTGATGACTAGGAAGATTTCCTTCAGTCCTGTTAGACTGGGCTCTGAAATAGCAACAAAGAACTGTAAAGGGCTTGTTTGTTCTGAATATATTTCTAGACACGAATTCTATTCTTCAGCATATGCCTGGAGCTTCTCCACTTAAATCATAGGGTACACTGATCCTGTTCTGATTTTTATCTGGAAAATTCTTATTTCTTTTGGCTGAAATTGAACTGATGGAAATTACTGCTTGTAATGTCATGCAATTACTAATTGCTCTTGTAGATGAAGGGGCAACATTTCTTCAGTATTCAAGACCTTGATATGTAGTCATGTCAAACATTAAGTCTGTTTATGGATCAATGTGTAGCATATTTGATTATTTTGAGTAAGGCACTTGCTAAAGCAATAGCATTACATCATCCGGGAGTTTTTAATCTTTTACTCTAAAGCTTCATGTTATGATTTGTAAGTAAATTGAAGTAGCAGAAAGTGGCTTAGAATTTATGGGGTTTTTATTTCACTCCTATTTTAGTGTGACTGTTAGTATCTTTAATACTTGCTTTCAGAGAATTATATGACAAAAATAAAGATAAATGTTTATTTTGGTTACATCATAAATAGATGGGCTTACTGGTCTGCAGACTTTGGCAAGACATAAACTGATAATACCACATCTTTGACATCAGAAAATGCTTCAGTTCTATTCTAGTCCTGTCCCTGAAAACTTACCATTGCTTTCTAGAACACTGTCATTTAAACACAAAAAGTGTTACCTTTGGAAAAATACAGATGTAGTTATTATGCAGGAGATTGAAACTGCTTTCCCCTTCTCCCAGACTGAGCACTAATTGTGCCAGGAAGTGTAGCATTAAGCTATGAACTGATAGCCAGAGACACAGCTGCCAAAAAGCAAATGTATTTTATGTCCAAAATAACTGTGTGCATACACAATAAATGCCTATGTGTATCTTCAAATATACTTCTTCAATTCTGCTGAGTATTAGCTAAAACTATGAACAGCTATATATGGCTATAGGACTGGTTCTTTGTGTAAAGATAATTTTGTGTGCCATTGTCTTAGCTTCTTCCTATCTGCTGGCATTTCAAGCTCTCCACAAGGAAGCTAGGAATGGTTTTCTGAAAATGCTGAACATATTTAATTCACATGAGAAAAGCTGGCCTGAAAGAACATACAACTTTTGAGTCTAATGCATGTAACTTCAAACATTGAAATAAAAGTATACACAGACCTAACAGTGTAGATGAAGGGTAGATTTCAGCAACAAATACTATCAAAACATGGAAGAAATCCAGTGGTGAGATAGTGTTCTTTGTTCTTGGGAAGAAGTGAATTGATTATTTCCCAAAGAAGGACAAAATTATATTTAAAGATGGATTTCCTGCACCAAATTGTTGCAGATGACAAGTGAGACTCATTTGCAAGTTTAGTGATTGAGATTTATTAAATATGCTTACTTGACATAAGAAGATCTCAGATATTACCAACACACTTGCAATACAACTGGGAATGAAGAGGCCAATCAAATGTTTTTATTGTAATGATGTTTTCTGATAAGAGGAAACCATTCTACATATTTCTAAATATTCTACTGGGAGAAGTATAGAGGATAACTTGATGAATATGAAGTAAATAAGGTATTCAGAAATATCTTAACTCATACGAATCTCATCACATTTGGTCAAAACCATTTTCATGAAATGTAATTTTTCATTTTAAGGTAAAGTGGAAAAAACTTGTGATTTTCATTTGCTTTTAGTCAATAAACCGCAATTCCTGCATTCTGTTGTCTTAAATTTTATATTTTGATTCCTTATGCTTGTTCTTTTCCTGGTGAGTCTGGACTGAAAAGTTATGCTCATTGTATTCAATGGTTTGAATGTTTCATAGTATTCTGTAATAGCTTATTTTGGGGGAAAAAAAAGTCACATTAGCTTAGAAGAAGCATCATGGAAAGAATTTGTGTTAGAAGAAAAATTCAAGGATACGTCAGCTGTACTGTTTCTTATAGCCACATTTAAAGATTTTTCATAGATTGTTGGAAATACTGACCTAAAATGCGTAAGCAATGAATAAAATTGGGAACATACCATGAACGCACAGGAGTGAAACTCTGGAAAATGTTAGAATGAATTATTTTTGTGCAGCTTTGTGTGGCTTTTGCTTTGGAAATCAAGCATCAATTTTCTAATTTTGACTAAAAAATGGGGACCACCCTGAAATAAAGCTTAATTGAAATAAACCCCTTAGGAGGCTCTATTTATCAGTTCTTCATAAATTTGGCTGCTAAAAAGACATAATAAAACATGAAAAATAGAAATAAAAACAAGCTGCTGTGCATGGTAGTATGTTCACATTGCTCACCAGATCGAAATCAGCCCTGTCAGGTAATGTACAATGAAACATTATCCATAACTCTTGTCCATTTTTAATATGTGAGTGCATGAGAGCTGATAATCTTTTATTCTTCCCTATAAATTTACTCTTGGGAAAAAACATTAGAATTGTACTTCAGGGATTTTTAAATTGTTCCAAGGTTTTCAATCACTGAAATTACAGGAACATTTTCAAGGAAGTTATTAGTTTTCAGAATTTGTAGTCAGTTCATCCCTGGAGTACCCTGCATATATCACTTTTTATTCTAGTGACAAAACATTCTTTGATAGTTTATATGAGCATAATTGAAGTTCTTGTATAGTTACACTGCATTGATTGACAGCGGTTGTCCAGATAAACCAAGCAAAGATATGAGTGTGGGCTCTACTCCTTAGCTGTGTTAAATCAGGGAACCAAATTTTTGTTTGCATAGTTTATTATTTTCCATTTCTAGAATTCTGCTAGAACTTTAATTTTTAAGAGTGCAGACTTAGAATTAATCCATTTGTTACCAGCTTCTTAAGGATGATCCTGATTCATTGCCAACATCAAGACACTAGAAGGATTTGCCCATAGAATTTGTGGATGGCCAGTCCCTGGAAGTGTTTAAGGCCAGACCTGGACGGGACTTTGAGCAACCTGGTCTAGCGGGAGGTGTCCCTGCCCATGGCAAGGAGATTGGATCCAGATGGTCTTTAGGATCTCTCCCACCTCTAACCATTCTGTGATTAGTCAGATCAAACAAATCCTAAAATATCATCTTGCTATGGTTCGTGCATGTTAAAGCTGTCACTGAGAGAGAAATTCTCAGGAGAAGAAGACAACTTAGAAAATAGTGAGGCAACCTGAAGTGTTTCAATATACTACACCATATTGCATATAGTATGCTTCAATTCCAGTTTTCTGATTCAGCTGAGCTCGCTGAGTTAGGACTTGCATGGCTATACAATGTATATTATATATAGGAAGAACATAAAAGTGAGTGCTTTATGTCAACATACAATAAGAATTAGTTGCAAAATGTTCTATACCTCCATGCTTGGTCTCCTGCACTTTTTACTCCATGCAGCAAGAAGTTCCATAGTATTGTATTAATTTCCTATTCTTTTACAATCATCATCTTGATAGACTGTGTTCACATTCTACCGTTTTTGATAAATCAGATTAAGAAATATCAATTTAGAAAAGTCATTAAATGTTGGATCCACATCAGTTGATTCTGTGCTAACAGACTTGTATTTATTGGGAAGCAATTACACAAACTATCTCATTATTTATTATTTCTGCATCTTTAAAATGCTGACTAGCCTGCAAGCTCCTAATTATACAGCAATTCAGTCTGTTTATAACATGCTTTCAATTTTCACTACATATTCTACTGTCAGAAAATCTTCTGACATTTGGTTTTATGGCAATATTTAAATTTTAAATGCAAGCTACTGCACTGGAAGTCTGGCTTTTGGAGACAAGGGTGGGCTGGTTAAATTGTTCTCTTGTAAGTGGAACATTCAAAATAATTCCCAATTGATTTCCATAACAGATGAGTTAAGTCAATGTGGAGAGCATCTGAAATTCCATTGTATTTTAGCAGCATTTGCAAACCAGGAGTGATGTATAAAAATGCTGATGAGCAATGTTCAAATACTGATCTCAATTGATGTTTTAATTGATTTATTTATTCAGAACTTAAATGTATTTTTGGACCCAGAGTTTATTTAACTATTCCTGATGCTTTAACATAGTCACTTTCCAAATAGTGTTGTCAGATCAATCTTGGATTGTATTTTTTACATTTAGAAGACTATTTTTTGTTTACACTAGGTTTCAGTGGAAACACGGAGAAGTCCTTTTGCTTTGTATTGCAAATCAATCTTTGTCTTATAATTGAGTGTGGTTTCCTTCAGACTCATTGGTAGTGAATTCATAAGCATATGTAGCAACAGCATACAATAAAGCAAATGCCACTAAAATAAAGCCTGTAGACAAGGGCTGGGTCAAGCGCTCACTCGATATACCATTTGCTAGTTCCACTGTTGAAACCAGAAGAGAGGGCTGAATGGATCATTCTCTGACTCAGTAAGGCATTTATTTTGATATGGCAGCTCACTTTTGTTAACCAGGTGCAAAGCTGCCTCTTGAATTTGTCCTTCTATTGTATTCTGAGCGTATATTCTGTTTAAGTCTACAATCCTTTAGTCCTGATTGCCCTAGATTAATAGCTGCATTGCTTTCCATAACTTCCCATCGGTATTTGTGAAGCAGGCATTGCTCTCTCTTCTCTGCATGCAGGGCTTGTGAATTGAAGCATTTATTCACATGATAGGATTGAAATAATTTTATTGTTGAGTTGCCCATAGTCTCTTGGATTGCAGAAGCATTTTATCCCCCACTTTAATAAATATTTAAAACTGAACCAAAGGTGGTAGAGCTTCAGTGCAAGAGACCTGACAAACATTCAGACCTGAAAGGATGGCAATTGAAGTCTTCTGGGGTGTGAACACTTGGAAGATATGGTTGGGGAGGGGAGGGAAAGATAAAAAACTGAAACTAGGGTACTTCTGCTGACTTCTTTCAAGAGGTGTTTTAAGACTTTTCCAATTTTTTCAAGTGATATACAGGAATTATGTCCACAAAAAAAGAGACTTTAGCAGTCTATTTAATACAATGGATTGGAGTGGATTTCTTTTTACTCTTTTTAGGACATTATCAGATTAATTCTCAGTAAAGTTTCCCAGTAGAGGAGGAGTATTTCCTCACTGCATGTACCCGAGATTTAATGAGAATCTCTGCTCATGATACCCAACAGGAAACTGTCGCTAATTCTGCTGTCTTCTCAGGGCAATGAAGAAAAAGGACAGCATTTTCCCCTATAAAATCTGTTTAAAATGGAGTTCCCTGCAGGCTGCTCTCATGAGCAGCAATAACTGTCTTTTCAATCAGTGTCAAAGTAAGTCCCTTAAGATAGTGTTTGTGCAATTAGAAGGCTGTATTCACTTCCCCCTGAAAACGGCCAGAATTGCACCCCTTTATATAACAACTGTTATTTCATAAAACTGAACTGTTAACTGGTGGTGTTCATCTTACAGTTGTTAAACTGTACCTACAAAAGCAGGGGGATTAATTGTGGCCAGCCTCCAGGTTTGATTTGCCTGTCTGTGTTCCCTCTTTAGTTTCAGTTAAGTTTGGTTCTTTACTTGTCTGAATTTTAGAAGTGTTCTGAAGCTAACCACTGTTTAACAATTGCCACATTTCCTCCCACAGGCAATTACGTTTCACTTGTGGTTTAAGTAATCCATAGCATGTTATTGGCTACTATGAATTTGTCAAAGCATTAGTATTTCTTTGAGTAACTAATAGTGAGAGACAAAGAAAATTTCATTCATTTCCGAAACTGTGTTCTACTAGCACAGAAACTTGCTCAATGCTAGTAGTTACTCTATGGCAAGGGACCATTAAAAGAGAAGGGTAGAGAAAAAGAAATATTGTTCTGGAATGAGATCCCGTACTGCGTCACTGCTCTGGTATACCATGAGGGAGAAACACAGCTAAAATACAAACAGAGACTGGGATATTTTGGAGAACTCTTGGCCACAATAAATTCGGGTTTGGAACTGAAAAAAAGACATGGAAAGAGAAGACATGCATGCCTAATACTGAACGAGGACTTGTTTGTATCTAATATATTGGAGAAATTGTTTGAGAACAGTTCATTCTAGTGAAAATATTACTTTTGTGTCACTGCCAGATTCAGTGTTTTCTCATTCATGATTCAGAGCTCTTTGCTCATTTGTGGTTGCTTTCTTCTCATCCTCTTTCTTTCCCTGCTTTCTTCTCACAGCAAAAAGCCATCAGCAGTTACCTAGCTAAGCACTTGCTCAAGTATCGGTTTTGAGGGATCTGTGTAAGAAGTTGGCTGTGCCTCCTCCATTGCCACAAAAGCACTGGTGTGCTCTTCTTATTTGGACGATCCATACAACTCTGTGATTTTGTGTGTATATACTAGGATTCTTTTTCAGTTACTTAGCTTCCCTGCAGAAGAACTTGTATGTCTTCTGGTAAGAAGTGTGAGAAAAGGCGTTGAAAGGCTGTCCCTACTGCAGATGTGGGGGGTCCAGGAGGGGTGAAAGCGTAGTATGGGCTTTGATTCCTGGCACCAGCTGCAAGTTAAGTGTGAGTTCCAAGAGCATATGAGTAGATGCTTTTAAGGTCTGGAGGAACTGGGCAATTGTGGAGGACAATACCAGTAACATAGGTATAAATGTCTCTCTCTTAGAAACAGCTGTGTAATGACTACACGTTAGTGTTGGTTTGTCACTACAGCTATCTAGAGCACTTCCTTTTCTGAGATGGATTTGATGGTTCTATCTAATTGTCTTCTTGTGAATCCTGGAGACTCCTGACAATTACATAGCTGTGGATGTTCTACACAGAGGAATACTGGACATTTCATTATAACAAATTAAACTACGACAATATGATAATTGGGGAAGGAGGAAGGGAGAGAAGGGAAAGGAGCACATTGCCACTGAAAATGGCACTTTCTGTTCATCTCCTAAACAAATTAATAGAGCAGGTCCTTTATGAATGGAGATCTGTGCAGGAAAATTACTGAAGCATTGACACAGAAGGAAATCATACAAGATATTGTACCTCGCTCCAGTAAAAATTGAGTGTGTGGGTGGCAAGAAGCTTAGTTCCTTGTGCTTTCCACCCCACAGGCAGCTCCACAACTTCCTGTTGTGGAGGTTTCTCCTCTTTCATATGTGGCTTTGTGCAGTGGGCTTGCCTTTCCCTGGGTTGATGTTTCCCTGGGTAGCCTGTAAGTAGCCTTGTGCAGTTTGCTCATCCAAAAAGGTTGCATATAAATTTGACTTATGAACTATGCAGGGTGGAAGTAAGAAGAATTATCTCAACTAAGAGTAAATTTTCATCAGTTAAACAGGAGATGACATAGTGCATTTTTTTTCCCAGATTTTTCAATATGCCCTATTCAGGAATTAGGACCAACGAGAATGTTATTTGAGTTCTTTTTTAGGAATATATTTACTGACTCTCAATGTGTTCTGTCTTCTTTCTTGAAATGACACATTTACTCAGAAAGGAGTATACCAACATTGTTATGTATTTTCTGAATTACTATGTTTTCTGGAATCCTAAAATAAAATTGTGAGAATAAAGTCTTCCCTCACAGTCAAAATAATGGGTCCAGGCTTTAATGATTTACAAGGAGAAAGATATACTTACTCCTTTTGCTTGTGAGTTTTTGAAGCAAGGGTCAACAAGAGAGCAAGCTATATCTTGCTGAAACATAGACAAGTGTGACTGAACCATTAAATTAATTCTTTTTTTGAATCTTCTTGATTTATTATGGGAGAAGACAGCAGAATGAGTGAAAATGTAGATCAGAGCCAAGATTTTCATCTTCTTTGTGGATCAGATATGGACAGCAAGGTAGATGTTTTGTGGTTAAATAACTGTTAAGAAGTTGCTAGGGCAATTAAGTAGCTCAATGTAATGCCCATGCAAGTAATTTTTTTAGTGGCTGGAAGTCTAACTGTTTTGACCACAAAATGAAGAGGTACAGAAGCCTGTTTGATGTCATAGGACATGGATAAAGAGGATGGTGGGCTTACAACATTTTATATTGGAAATATTTATCTTTCTCTGTCAGTCATCATCCACAGGCATTCAGATTCTGTTGACACAGTAGTATTAATGTTGTTTCAGCTTCAGTAACATGAGTTTGTTTTACATTTCAAGGGATTTAACTAAAAATAAGTAATGAAAACATAATACATATTACCATTTACCATTTTGGTTTGACTGGTACGGGACTGTGGAGAGTATACTATGGGTGGGATATTTCATGGTTAACACAAACTAATGTTTTCTAAATTGAAGGCAATCTCATTAATTTTTTTGTAATGCAAGTGGCACCAGTAAGCTTGAATAGGCACAGATGTCTGTTGCTTCTTATACCAGATAGTTTATCCTGGGTACTCAAGTTAAATAGCAGTTTGGCTAAATTTGAGAAAACTCTTTCATAGGTCTAAAGAGTAAGCATACAGTCTTTCAGGAGAAGCTATTGATATGATTTGAACATGGCAGCAATACAGATTATGTGTCTTCTTTACCATTTATTTTACTAGCAGAGTTTTCACTTGTTGTCTAACTGGAATTCAAATGAAAAATGCAAAAAATGTACACCACTGGTCTAATAATGATACTGAGTATATGCTACTAAGCCTATTTCTTTAGCCTGTTGAGCCTTCATATAGTTCAAATAGGCCTTGTACTAAATACTTCGTAAGAATGAGAAATTGTATGGGTTTTCTCCATGCAAATCTGTCAGAATGTTTTATTCACAAAATAGACTGCATTTTGTGGGTCCCAGCACCAGGCACATGCATCCCAACTGGCTAATTTGTGGGGGAGCATGGGTCTTTTATCTACATACCTCATTGCAGGCCGCTATATTTTTGCATTCACATTCATTACCCTCATGGTCAGGGAGCAGACAAGTAGTCTTTTCTGTCTACCATAAATGCCACTCAATGAACCAGCCACTAGGTCATGCTCAAGTGCAATGGAATCTTGTTTTTCCCTCCCAAACGTCTAGCATCACCTCCATCCAGACTTCAGCTTCTGTCGTGCCAATGAAGTTGTTCACAAATACACTTATTGTAGTTGGTGTGAAGAAACATTTTATAGCTGTATAAATATTAAATGAAAACACTTAGAGGTAATTGTGGAATTTATCTTTTTCTCTTAAAAACTTCTCTCACATTCTACAAACTGGTTATTTTGTGATTGTGGAATTAAACAATACTGTAAAAATCTCTATAAGATTCAGCTTTTCTGAAACTACCTAGGGGATTGTATCATCAATATTTTCTACCTCAACAGCAATTAAAATACAATATTTTTGTCTGCCTTTGTGCATTTTAATCAATGGAGATTAACGGTTATCTTCAGATTTCACTTATTTTTTTTTTTCAGGAGTATACTTCAGAGGAAAATGAGATCAACAGATGTATTAGACTGAAACAGAAATCCACTTACTCCATATGTGGTTTGTACCTTTTCTTACTGCCCTTATGGAAGAGAAATTTTCTTTCAAATATGATTCCTTCTGATGGAAAACTATTTTATTGGAAAAATTATATCTTAATGTTTTATGCTTATTTGAAGTACATTGCACATCTAAAATGACTGAGGACCATTAGCTTAAACAGACATTACCTAGCACTGAGAAGTCTGTGTTTGTGGAATTTGATGAATATATGGAGAAATACATGTAATCCACCACTCTTTCTGCTGGCTTAATCAGTTCTATAGACTTCCCTCACCTTGGTGATTCTTTCTCTAGCAGCTTCCCTTTAAAAAATTCTCTTGCTTTTTGTGCAGTAGGTAAATTGTGACAGTATTCATTTCTTCCACTGATTACATTTTGTAGCTTGTACCACTCAGATGTGACCTGTTTACACAGTGGATTAACTCCTGGAAGCGTCAATGGAGTTGAAAAGCCAGTAAAATCAGCGTTCGCTGTTTAAGGCGTAGTGCAGAACTTATGCTCTAAACAAAATGTGGAAGAAGGAGTCAAGAAATGAAACAAGGGCCATCTAACAAATTATGTATAGAACTAGGATTAGTATGCTGAGTCATGATTTTAGGTTCTTTTCACTATATTATGCTTATTTTCTGAGTTCCAAACAATCTTTATTAAACCTTGTTACTGATGTGCAGCTACTTGACCAGTACATTGTTGAGTATCTGGTAACTGAATGAATGTGTATTACAAAGCAAGATGAGAAAACTAATAGATAAAGTGGTGAGTTAATAATATCTTTACATATAGGATTATAGAAAATGAAACTTGGTGTTGCTGTTTATCACCCAAAACTTGCATAAAGGCCCTTCTGGCTGCTAGGAATCACCACAGAATGAACATTTGCCTCACTGCTGCCAGCCATTTGGTTGAGGAACACCAGAAAATTACAGTGATGTATATGAGAGGATGCAGGGTGCATCTTTGAGAGCACTTGAGGCTCATCTATTAATTGCGGACTACCAATACGATGCTGAGGAAGAGACTGTATTGAAATGAGGTACAGAATAACTTAAGAACTCTTAAAATCAGCAAATATTCTGCAGGCTTTTCTATTTTGAGTTATACAGATTTCATTCTGCTTAAGTTGGAGTCCAACCTTTGTAGATTGATGTAAAATTTTGCCTTAGTTTTAAGTTTAATTATAGCCTTATCTAAGGTAGGATAAATTATCCCATGCAAGTGCCTTTCCCTCTGAATCTCTTAGAAGTGGAGTTCAGCTTGTAAATGTAGTCTTAGTTTACATATTTTATTGAGATGTGATGAATGCCATTCATAATGCAGTAACACATTTTTAATGAGTATCAAAGGTTTATTGTTACCACTCACTGGATTGCAGATCAGATCATGTTCTGCTGGTCTGAGACCCTAGATGAAGGATTTTCTGTACTTGTTGTATACCTGGTACTTTTAGTATATGTGGTATTTGATGAGGTATTTGATGTCTGAGTCTCATACCTCATATTGTGTAATTGCTCAGGTGTTTCCAAATCACCCATGAGTACCACTAGGCAAATTTATGGACTAATTGATAGAGCAGCTTTAGAAGTGAAAGTAACATGAAATTTGTTGAAAATTACTGTAACTAAATCTGCACGTTGGTAATTCATTTCATGATGAAGTGGTCTTGCATACTCCATTTTAAAAGCTTTTCCATCACTTCATAAGTTTAACATGCACCAATCCTTCCTCCCAGTGAGAAACTATGCTATGGTTACTGTGTTTAAACTTAAGCCTACTGATGACTTGTCATGGTTGGATTGATTTTGTTCAGCTAGGGGGACTTCTGGAGTACATTTCTATTGCTACTGTGCTATTAAGGCCTTCAGATTTTAGCTCAAGCAGATTTAGTTTGGAAAAAGCACACCCTTTTATTTGTTCTTTCTATAGCATTTCCATGGGCTAAACATTGGAAATTCAATATTTAATTACAAATTTCATTATTTTAAGTGCCTTGCTTAAAATGCTTTTTTACATTATAGCTGTATCATGGATAATTATGTTAATTTTTTGCATTCAGTGCTCTAAAGCGACATGTGATAGGTTCTCTAAAAACAACAGATGTGCAGAAGTAACTGCACCACCCACACTATGTTATGAGTGCAACAGGGCACTCTAAGTGCTTTGGCAATGAACATGAATAAAAAAAGCTGATCCTGAAAATGTCATTAACATTATTTATTTTGAAATTGACACTGCTCAGTTTTCAGGCTAACACCCAGATTTATCTGTGTATCTCAGATAATCCAACACATACACAAATCAACTGAAAACGTCTTTTCCTTCACCTCTGTTCTATCCATTTAATTTTTGGAAAAGGTGAAGAAAACATAGATTGAGAAAAAGAAATCAACTAAGGAATTTTGTTTATTATGATTGGACAGCTGCTGTTGGTCCACTCAGGATCACTTTATGTTTTATTTTGATTTTGGAGATACCAGTCTGCCAACCATAATTTGTACAATGCTGCTATTTCAGTTGAAAACAGATAACCTTTTGCAGCTGACAGTGGTACTAATTAAGGTGTTGTTGCTTGGTAGAATTTTCCATCTGTGACATAATCAGTGGTGGGGGTTTTGTTTGTATTTCTGCATACTGCTATGTTGTCAGTTTAATCAGTTAGCCTTTGTCAAGACTTGTAGTGTACCGCCTTAACTTACATGAGGTTTAATTAAAATTTTCTTATATTAAGTTGATCACATATTTAGTAAATGTTGCTGAATACCTGGCACTGATGTTCAAAGTTAACAATTTTACTAAGTCAGGATTATTTATTTTTTCGCTACCAAACTTAGTTGGAGAATGAGTATTTGTCAGAACAATATTTTAAAAAAACTTTCCTTGGTACTGTTTTATTCAAATTTCCATTTTCGTCTTTTTGGGTCTGTGGTCTTTGTCCATGTGGTTATACACCTTTTCTAGCCTTTGTACTATCCTTTCATCCTGTAAGATGAAAAGCAATCCTTTTAGTCTTCACTTTGTGTCATTCTTGTTTTTCCGTCTCAGAAGACAGAAATGGAACAAAATTATACTGTGCTGTCTGAATCATAGTTGCTGCTGAATCCAGTGATCATCTTTTTTCTTTACCTGTAGCTCTACCTCTGATTTTAAGTACAGTAAAGTGGAATGCCATTTTACAGACATTGTGCAGATTACATCGTATGTCTTGATTATGCAAATTTATTTTGTAATGAGGAACAATTTCACTCAAACTAATGCCTATGCATCTATGCAATTTAAGGAAAAAAACAAGCAGTACATCACTGAGTTTCAGATGAACATACTATTTTTGATTAATAAAAGCCATGTTTGCCATTCCAGCATTTCTTATCCTTTGGTGGCTTCCTCCTTGTTACATGCAGTGTTTCTGTGTGGGAAAAAGTATTGTGGGACTGACCACAATTGTTGCTCATAAATTTGGCTGGAGACAAGGGGTTAAATTATCTATTTAGAGATGTATGGCAAGAGATCAATGGGTTGGTATTGCTTCCAAGGAACACCATTATGATCTCTTCATTTTCCTTTCTTATTATACCAGTCAACCTCTTAAATGTTGATTCTGTGCTGGCTAGATGCTGTCCCAGATGATGCAGTTGAAAAGCCATGGCATCTCATTACAATTTATATCTTCATTGTAGATGGCAACTAATGTTAACATACTTGATCTTTTCCTCCATAAGTGAAAATAACTGCCACCAAGACATTGCATAGAAATTGTGAAAAAATAAGTTAAATTCAATGAGACAATCCAGAAAGATTGCAAAAGAGGCAAATAAAATTTGTGTTTTGGATTTAATGACTTCCAGAGAACAGAAGCAATCTCCTAAAATGTGCTTCTGCTGTTCTGTGAGCACCTTTGTCATCTCTTTCACGCCAGTGGGCACTGTGCAGTTAGCCTTTTGGGGCAGTATCTCTCAGCCTGCAGAATGCTGGGAACAACAGTGGTGGTAGTCATAAAAAACCAATGAATTTTTTAATGGGCCCTTACCAGCAACCCGAAGTAATGTACACACTGAAAGTGTCTACTCTTTTGAAATCTCAAGTATGAGAAAAACCCTAGGAATGAAGATTGTTTCATAGCTAGATCTAGATTGTCAGTAGATCTATTATCATGTGTTCCTGCCCACCCAGTTTTAGCTGTGCACTTGACAATTTCTTGTTAGTATTCATAAAACTACATGCAGAAGTCAAATCCACAGATCACTGGGATATTTATTAGGAAATGAGACTCTTGAATAAGAAATGCAATTCAAGCAATCTTCTAGCAATATATTATTTTGACCTCTGCCTACGCTGTTGCCAATTTTATGACAGAGCAACATTAAATTGACTGAGTGGTGTAAGCTCAGAAGGATTACACAGGCCAGAGGGAACAGATCCCATTACTGTTGTGTTCCAGATACTTCTAATTTAAGGGTTTTCATAGGACAATAGTTTTGGAACAGTACACACAGTACTTGTTTGCGGGAGTTACTGGATTTTTCTGAAACATATGTTCAACTTTCCCTCTCTTTTAATAAAGAACTTTGTTTCTTCATTCCAGATTCTGTAAAGAGGCCTTGGATCTGTGAAGTGAGAGATGCATAGGATATATGGGAAGACCCACGTAGAATTCCTGTGTGGGAATTCCTCCCTCTGAGGCCTTTCAAAGCAAGTTCTTCCCCAGGAGAAGTGTGGTGGGTTGTGGGAACAGAGGATGGTGAAAGGGAGCTGGCAGACATGTATTCACATGGAATATATTAAGCACATTCCAGTCTCTCCTCTGGGTTTCCCCAATAGCTTGAACCTCTACATCTGACTTGCTCGGTTTTATGAACTTTTATTGCCCCTCCTTTTGTGCTCTTGATGTTTCTTTTCCTTCATCATGTCTTTGTCTGCCCACACAATTTGTTTCTCTTTGTTTCATCTTTCTAGTAATGTAAGGCAATGAGCTTTCCATCTACTGTTTAAATACCTATAGTCCTTTCCTCTTGCCTTCTACTTGTTCCTTGTCAGAATTTCAGCATATTCATATGTTAAAGGATATGGCTATTATATTAAATGCCATACCATGCATGTGCAAGCTGATTAATTGTCCCAGAGTGTGACTGTAAATAATGCAACCTGTAATGGGCTTCCCTTTTGCATTCTGAGTTAAACTCAGATGTTCCCAGATTCCTTCCCCATGTTTCTATTTCTAGGCATTTCTCAGAATTCTAAATAGGCTAGTAATCCTGCTCCACATCAAAACGGCAAGATGCATTTCAGAATACCATTTGTAATTACATTTGTCATTCCACAACATTTGGCATGCTGCTGCTGGTGGCCTACTTGTTGACAAGTAACAGATTTTATGACAGGCCACACAATATACCATAAAATACTCAGTATCAACACTGGGCAATCAATCAAACCAGCAATAATACAAAGAAATTATTATTGGAGGAATACTAAGTATTCTTAGGAGTCTACCCAGAGATGAAGGTGGTTTTGCTAACTCATGCAGATTACACCAACTAGGCAACTGTTTTAATACAGGAGTTTAAGAGAACTTGTGTGTTTCAGTCTTGTCAAGGTAGATAGAGGAAGCCCTAAATATGTGGACAAGGGACAAAAGTGGTTGGTCCAGCAATGAAAAATCATGTTGAGCAGCCAAGATCAGAAGAGAACTTGCACTTTGATTTATTCTTTCTAGCCACTGCTGTGTGTTTGCAAAAATGACAGGGTCCAGGGGGGGAAAGATTTTGGCTATATTCAATAGATATAGAAGTAGTGTGGGAACTAAGCACTTCTTTTGTTAAATCACTATTAAAGCAGGATAGAAATCACTTGCAGTCTTGTAGCTAAGCTTCCATGCAACTAATGTAGCCCCAAAAGTTACAATTTTTCATGCAGTCAGATGACTAAAGAGCCAGAAAGACAGTCATTATAATCTAAACTTTATTTTCAAGTATTGCGTGTTTTATAATAATTATGTACGAAGAACAGCTTGTTACATTGTGAAAGTTCACATGGTTGTACTGAATAGGATACTTGAGAAGCTTGAATATGATGCTATACTTGAAGTTATGTCTAAATTAACCTGCATTGATATCCTTACTGCCTTTTTTAGAGTGCTATGTGTTATCACACTAGCTCGCTGTAAGAGAGGCTTGTGTTATCTATGATGCAGTCAACAGCTTTTTTGTAAGATGGCATATGATTTTTGCCAGTAAGTATTCAAGAGAAAATTTTAACCAGAAAGTTGATTAAAAAAACCCACATGCGCACCCAAAACTGTGGAAGGCACACAAAGAATTTCAAGTGTGTGGATAAGGAGGGTGAATAATAAATCTTGTAGTCATCTGTGTGGAGGGAAGAGAATCATAGAATCATAGAATCATAGAATCATAGAATCATAGAATCATAGAATAGTTTGGGTTGGAAGGGACCTTAAAGATCATCGAGTTCCAACCCNACCCCCTTCCAATTTACATCCATTGTTTCTAGTCCTCCCATCCGCTATCATATTAAAAAGTCCTTCCCCTGCCTTTCTGTAGGACCCCCTCAGGTATTGATAAGTTACTATAAGGTCCCCACTGAGTCTTCTCTTCTCCAGGCTGAACAACCCCTTCAGCCTGTCTTCATAGGGCAGTTGCTCCTGCCCTTTGACCATCTTCGTGGCCCTCCTCTGGACCCGCTCCAAAGAGAAGCATTAACTATGTAAGAAGGTCACCTTTATAACACAGCATCTGTCATTTAGTCTGAACTGCAAATGTCCATGAAGTTTTAATTTTGGATCATACTCTGACTCATTGTACTGGAGAGAAATTTACACACTGATGGGGATTAGTCCAAACTCCACTTTTATCAGCAATATAGAAATAATCAACAATCAATTGGCATCATCAGCTGCCTTGCCTTATTTTCCAAAGTTTATTAAACAAGATCAACAGCACTGAACTAGCAGATTGGTCTTTGCTCATGCTGCTGTGAGTACCTACTAAATTTTAGTAGGTGCAGCCAAGCCTTCCAACTGACCAAGAAGCAATTCTATTCTTCAGCTTTTGGTGAAAGCAACTGTGTGTTTCAGGGGAAACTAGAAGGAAAAAAACTCCTCCTTATGGCAGCTGCAATAGGAAGCATGGCAGAGGTCAGTGACTGAAAGAGAAAATGATTAAAGGCTGGCAGGGAGCAGTGCATCAAGGCATGATGGCCTTTGTGTCTTTTACCCAGGCATCTGTAGCAGGTCTCTTGGCCAATGTAGACAAGAGGGCAAGCTGTAGACAAGTTCAGCCTCATATGTTGCACTTCCTTTTCAGCTAGGCCACTGCCTCCAGTTGTATTGGTCTCCATAGTGAATTATTAATACTGATACTAGTTTTGGTGACATGGCCTAGTTCAATGGGAGAACAGGTAATGGGCTGTGGGAATGTGTACAGTATTTGAGACACAAGTGCCCAGACACCCACCTGTTGGATTTTCCATTTATACTCGTAACAATCCAGAAGCTGTATGACTACTTTGTAGAATCTAGAAACTTAGTTATAGAGCCTGTGGAAATTACTCCTGCTTAGCCAGGGACCTGTGACAGTTCCCAGGAGGAAGATGTTCATATTGGGTCCAATGCAAATTGCAGCCCACTGATGTCAGTGTCTGTAGTAGTCTGGCTGAAGATGAGAAAGCCTAAGTTCTAATTGCACATTACACCGCGATCTCTTATTTACCTCATTACATTCTCCACACAAGGTCACAATGGTCTGCTAGAGCCAATATTATGATACAGCAGAGTCCCTTTCATTAATAGCATTACAGTCTTTTGGGAAATGATCAATGTACACAGTCACAAAGGTGTTAGAGACAAGTGACAATCCCAAATAGAGCCCTGCGCCATGTGGATGTAGCTGATACAACAGAGAAATAAAGCCTAGTGATAAGGAAGCTGTTGGTTCCAGACAGTAAGTATGAACTTGAATTCTGACACTGCCACTAAAAGAAACAGAACTAAGGTCAAGATGACCCTTTAATGACTCCATTTAGACTCAGTCATAAACTTTGAACACCAAACAATTTCTTACGTTCATTTCTTGCTAGTTCTATTTAACAGTATTCAAACAGAACTGAGAATTATTGCCTTCTGTTGGTAGCTGTCTGGCTTAAGATTTATGGTTCAAACCAAACCCATATAAATAATTGTCTGACAGCACTTTAGTTTTAGATTCATTTAGAGATGATCAAGAAAGAGGACATTTGTACCAGAGGAAATTTGAATAGCTTAATATCTTTATTCCAAATATGATGGAAAAAGAAACACATTTTTAGTTCTGTGTTGAACTGCAATAAATAAGAACTCTCAGTGTGAAGAACTTAATGAAATTTCAATTTTTATAAAACCACTGTGTTAGATGATTTGAAAACTCAACTCCTTAATTTAAAATATCCCTTTCTCATATGGAAATTAAGCAAAATGACATATCCTTGTGGAATTTGTGCTACAGTTTTCAATTAAGTTAAAACAATATCTCTGTAGGGGGAAATCAAGGTTTGACTTATGTATTGGTACTTACGTGCTAGTCAAAACGTTAGGGTGTTACAAAATTTTTAAAAATATTATTTATTTTGTATTTTTTAAAATTGTTTTTATGCCAGTATGAACCTGACTTAATAAATGTTTGGCAGCTGGCATGGAAAAAAGTCTGGTCTATTCCAACTACATCCAATCAATATTATTAATGTGTGCTAGCTTTAATTAAAAGTACTTTTCATTTTTTTTAAAGAAAGTGTTCTGCAGGTATTTACTAGTATGCCAGCACTGTGAGGCAGGTGTGTGCTCACTCTGACCTAAATGACAACATATCTTTTAGATAGACTGAAAACTGGGTATTAAAATAATGCTACTAGACTATGAGGTTTTTAGGAAGTGCCTTAGTTTCTCATCTAATTTACAAATTAGCACTGGAGGAATGGTTATGCCAGCATTACAGTTCTTACCTTTTCCTTGACTGCTCTAGAAAGTGAAACTATGTTTGTCCTTGCTAGACAAGGCACTGGGCAACTTGGTCTAGTGGGAGGTGTCCCTGCCCATGGCAGGGGGGTTGGAACTAGATGATGATCTTTAAGGTCCCTTAAAACCCAAATCATTCTATGATTCCATTCAATGATTCTATGATGTCTATGCTCCATTCTTCACCACAGTGGCTCGTATGAGATTGCACCTCATTTTGTGTGGGTGGCACTTCCAGATGTGATGACTCAGAGAACATAACTTGGCCAGACTACAGGAGTGGAGGAAAGAACTGTTAAAATTTGAAAACCTACACTTTTATTGGAAAACCTGAACACCTCTTGAGACTAAAGGATTCCTGTAAAATACTAGTTGTGATAGCATGGAAGAAGGTAGCAGTTCAGACTTTTAGGAGAGCCTAGATTTATACCTTGAAATAGCTACCAACACTTGAAAGTTACATTTGACATTTCAGTTAAATTACTATTGACTTCTCATCTCAGCACCAAAAATTCTAAAGTGCTTTCCCAAATGGAGATGAGGAAATTTACAGACTACTGTTCTTGAGACGTTTTTTTTTCTCCTTAAGATTACAGGACAGGCTCTCATCTCCTTTGGCCTTTTGATTAAATGTAATTGGACTTTGGCAATTTTGCTTTTCCTCCTTCTTGGACTGCCAGACATTTTGCGTGCTTGCAAGGGTTATCCTCTGGAGATTAGCACAGTAGGTTATTTTGTTGCCTGCTGACTGTACACCAGGGGTGGCCAAACTTTTTTGACATGTTGGCTGCACAGTGATTTACAGATTGTGGCTCTGGTCTGCAGCAGTGCCAGCCAGGCTGCTGTTCTCTCTCACTGACACATTGCACTACTTTAAGCCACAAACTCTTTGCTTACTGTTTCAGGCTTATTATAGTTCCTATCCCACATTTCCTTTTGGTGCAAAACACTTAATTGTTGCTGCTTTGTTCCAGGCTCCACTCCTATCTCTGACTCAAGAAACTAGTGAAAATGATAGCACAAATGGAAGCAACTGGCTGTGCCTTACCTGTCTTTGGGCCACAGAAAGGATCATTCCTGCTTCAGTTGGTACAGAACTGAGCTTGATGTTGTCTTTAGGTTAGAATGTGGTCATCCATGAGGAGAAGAATTGAAAAAAAGTGATCTTAAAGGAATATATCTGTGTTTTGCTCTTAGAGCTGGCATAGGTACATCAGCTTACATTTAGCATAAAAAACCCCAAAATAATGTAGAAGCCCTGAATTCGTGGAAGCATTGGCATGTCTGTGGGTGCATCTTTGAGCTTCTTGAAAGAAAAGCTGACACTATAAGAAAACCTGAAATGAAAGGGGAAGTGTCTAATCATTTTTCCCCTATTTTTTCTCAATAAGTAGTGAGAACAATTTTGCCAATTCAGACCAAGGGGTCCATCTTGCCTCATATTCTGCTTTCAATGCAAGCAATTATTTCAACAGAATTTACTTTATCTCACCCTGAAGATAGTGACTAGGGAAGAGCAGTACTAGGAACACTAGGAACATTTGTGATCCCTCTAATACTTTTTCAGACACCAATAATTTTAACTCATGGGATTTTGTAACCCTAATGTGTCTCTTTAGTTCCAAGCAGGAGACCTTTCTCTCCAGTACTTACCCTTTGAGTCCATGTATAGAGCTATATAGAATTACTACTCCTAGCATAAAAATCAATCTCGTTTTGACTTTTTTTTTGTTGCCTTTGAACCTGGCTCCTACTATCTTTTTTCCTACCAACTTAGATATCTGACATTTGTGATTAAATATGAAATAGTTTTTAATTTACCGTATTTTGATTGCCTTAAAGGCATAGAAGGACTGTGAGCTGCGCTCATTATTAACATAATTTCTCTTGGTCATTTTACTTAACATACATTTGACCTTTCAAAATGAATCTAAACAAAACTGTAGTGAAGACAGTGCTATTGGGGGGGTTTATAGGAACTAATTAATGGATTTTTTTAAATTTTGATGATGCATGTGGGCAAGAATTTATTATCAAATCCCTTCACCTCTTATCGTAGGTGAAGAGAGAAAATAAGAATGTTTTGCTTATTCCAGATACCTTGTTCTATTCCTTTGAATGGAAAATGCAGAGTGTGTGGGGAGACTGGTGAGGGTCATTAAGACAAGTTGGTGGGCTCAGAGCCCTGCCACATCACATGCATAGTGCAGCTCATGTACAAAGCACTTCTGCAGAGGTAGCCCTCTGCAGAGGTAACCCAGGATGCCTCCAAAGGCATCCTTGTCTTAAGAGAATTAGGAAAGGGTGAACCGTTTTAGAAAAACAAACAAATCCAGTCTGTTGTTTTAAAATGTTTACAGACTAATTCCAAGCCTTTTTCAAGTGTTTGCATTGATAGGGAATTGTTTCTTTATTTTATTTTGCTCTGTCCCTTCTGTTTGTGTCTGTTGTGCTGCTCCGGTGGTCTTATGTTGGTGGTAAGAAGCAGTATAATATCTGACACCATGTCTATCAGCCTGCATCTGGTTCTTTAGTGTTCCTGCTGAGCTTCTGTCTCTTACAAGTTACTGCAAGAACTGCAGCAAAATTATTTCAATATAAATTTTATCAGCAGAATGCACAGGTTTTAAGGTTTCCACCCAACCCAAATATTCAAATTCAGCCTAAGCTTTCTATTAGCTTGAAATGTGTCTGTTTACAACCGAGCTTACAAATGTCTCCACCAGCAATTTAAATAAAAACAGTTCTGCTTATCATTAGTTATTGAATAATTGTTTATATTTTTTAATTTTGTTTTGTGCATTCATCTAGTTGCAGTAAGGTGTAGGGATGCACTGGAATTCTGCACATGTCCTCAAGTCACAACAACCTTAGAGACTTAAATAAAGGCTTAAACCATCTTGGATGATGAAGTTTGCTCAATATTCTTTCTATCCCCATTAAAAAAGAGTCCATGGCTTTAGCTTATCATGTGGTCAAAGCCACAAAGAGCTTGCAGATAAATATTAACTTATGAGCCCATTAGAAAGGGTTGTTCTCAGCTTAAAAAAATATCATAATATATTTGTTTGAAAATATTTTTCAATGAATATAACAAAATATATTCAGTAGAATAATTTAAAGGATCCACTGCATCTAATATGCAAGGGTGTCTGAAATTCATCTAGGAGAACATGTGGGTGAATCAAATATCTGTAATGCTAATCTGTAATGCTAATAAAAACTCCAGGAGGAGATACCAGAAGTGAGTGAAACAAGAAGTGCTTAACAAGTGCTGACTTAAAACTAGTGAAAATATAATAGGTTTTAATTTACTGTTCAGAATGATAAACTGTAGATGGTCTGGCTTTGATGTATGGCCGGAACCACCGGTATGATAATTCCTGCCACTTTGATGTGGGTACCTGGGCTACTGATTTTGGAATTCTCTGTGGCTTTAGCGAACCCAGTTCCTGAGCCAAAACTGGAGGGGAAATGTGCTACCCATAAAAGTCTACCACAGAAAAAGTCAACCACAGGAGAAGTAGTCAAATAACAGAAAGAGTCTCAATTGAACTCATGAATGTCAATATACGTAATATGAAATCATGTCCTTGACATGATTTGCTGTACCTAAGTGCAGTAGCCTAACATGATTGGTAGCAAGTTTTTTTTGAGTGAAACAAAAAATGATTGCCTGCTTAGCTTGCTCTTGTGTAGTGGTTATATCTAGAGCTGCTGTCTTGATGGAGGGTGCTATGGACTAGATAGGAGGATAACAGTGTTTATGGTTCCAGTCATTTCTCTTTGATTGTTGTCTCTTTGGAGCTATGGTGGACCACCAGAAATATTGGCAGGGAGACTGGAGTAGTTGATCTCTTGAGGTCCCTTCCAATGCTTGATACACTGTGATTCTGTGTGTGGTTACAAAAATGTATTCTCTGCAGTGTTGCAATTTTCTAGTTTCTGCAGAGGTTATTCTCAAAACGTACATGGCACTAAGAAAGTTGGCACAGGCTTTCTTATAGAAATGAATGATCATGGGTACTAGTCAGGGCAATGCTGAGTACCGAGGAACTGTATAATTTAAAATGCAATACAGTAAATTTACGATAATTCAATAAAGTTTATGTAAAGCCACATCAGAAATGAAAGTTGTATCTGAAGACAAAGGATCCATTGTCATAATTGAGAGTTCTCTGAAATCACTACCTTGATGTGCAGCAGCCACCAAAAAAAGCTGATAAATTGCTGACCCTATCAGAATGGATACTGAGAACAGGACAGAGAGCCTCATTATGTAAAACCCTGCTGTGCCCACATACTGGATACTGTGTGTACTTTGAAGAGGGGATAGGGAGGTAAACAGAGTTTGTAGCAGAACAACTTAAATAATAATGGGGATGGAATCTGCTTTATGAAGAGCAAGTGAAAGAGCTGGGACTGTTCCCTTTGAAACTGAGTAAAGTGGAAAGAGCTGCCATTAATGTTTACAAAGACATGAAGGTGGTAGATAAAGTGAATGCAAAATGTTAATCAGCTGCTAACATGGTAGTGTTAGAATTAGGGGCTTGCTGAAAATTACAGAAGACATGTTTTAAACAAGGAATCCTTACTTACAAGTGTGCAGGGTTTAAATAAATTCAGAAACATTTGGTCTGTAAACAGACACCAAACAAAATGGACAATGACATACTCTTCAGTTTCTCCAATAAGGAGATTTTTATTGTTGCGGAACAGGGGAACGATCCCAGATAGAGACCAGACTTTTGTATTCTCTTATTTAGTATCTCTTGTTACGTCTGTTCAGTATCCCAGGCTAAGAAGGACCAAGGGTCTGACCCAGCATGACATTTCCTATGTTTTTGTATTTTTAAATTACATATTTAAGTTACATATTTCCCCAAATTACTTCAATGAAGAAGATAGATTTGCAACTAAATAGCCCTCAGGTACCAAATACCTGAAGCTGAGGAGTTTTCAGAAGAAACCATGATGTTGCATGGCAGTTACTGTACTATTTATATATTTGCTATGGAACATTAGTGATTTTCAATAAATAAGTCAATTGGATTGCATCCACTTGCCTCTTTTTCCTATTATTATTATTATTATAATATCACACTCAAGTACAGAGGAGAAATATACTCTAAGATTAATAGAATAATTTTAGTTGTTCCTGTAATTACAGAGTTGGAAGGGAAAAATTTTAACTCCTTAGATTTCACTCTGGAATTCTTGCATCAGGGTGTTTCATTAGTATATTGACTTCAGACATGTCAGAAGTATCACTGACATATATCTGCAACTCACTTGCAGATAGTTGATACTTCCAACTGAGATCAGAAAGTGTGGAGAAGTGATTTTTTGCTTGTTTATTTCAGCTAACCACACTCTTAAGTTTGGAAACAAAATGTGGTTTTCACTTAGCTTTCTAGCTAAGAGTAATGGACATTATGCATATTTTAAAGTCATGGTCTAGGTAGTGCTAGGTTTTTAACATTTTTTTAGCTTGTTTGTCTTTAGTAATGGAGACCTACAGTAGCCTTACATGATGTACTGAGTAGCAGAAAAAATATGTCTGCTGGCTTTTATATTTGTGAATGGTTTGTGGAATTTCTGTAAGAGAGTAATTTGGAAGATGTTTTTACAATTTAGCCATTAATTCCCAGCATGACAATTTAGTCTCTTGGAAGGACCTTTTTTGACTTCATGTGTTTTGTACTGGATTTAAAATAAGCAAACTCTATTTTAATTTTTAATGACTAGCTTCTTCTACAATCTTTCCATAGAAAGCTTAAGGACTAAATATCACAGAGTCTGAGGATCGTAGAATATGGGCATCATGGTATTCTCCAGTCATTATTGCTAGTATCTTGTTGAATATCTTTCTAAACGATATGCATATATGCACATATGGTGTGAATAATTTTTTAGAAAATATATGCTGTTCAAATAATGAAATTGAATACTGCTGTTGATCATACTGCATGGTGCCTCTTTGCACTGCTCACCTTCTTGTACTGCTGGTATCCTCCAATCTTGTGGTGCCAAAGCTTCCCTTCATTACTAAAGTGCATATATTTTCAGTATTGACCTTCATCAACCCATATTCTAATTTACTGAGATATTTAATGAGAAGTATAAGATAGGTAAACAGTGAGAAATGCAAGAGCCATTTTGGTCAGTCCAGTTGCTGGCTTTGCAGGCTTTTTAAGGAATCTCCACCGTATGGAAGAAATAGGTTTCTAATTTAAGGCACTCTGATATGTAAATTTTTGGCTTGAGTTTTCTGCTAGAAAAGTATTTCCCAACAATAACTGAGTAAACTTTGGTGCACTGCAAACTTCAAAAAAGAGAGTTGAGGCAGGGTATTTTTGTGAAGAAACAATTTGAAAGCATTAATAGTAGTTATTTAGTAGCAGTAAAATAATGAAAAGCTATATGGCTCCTATGTCTTCTGCTAAAAGAAGCTCTTTCCCTCTTTCCCTAATTTAGACAAAATTGTAATTTCTGTCTTTTGATGGAGCATGGCATTAAGCTGCCCATTAAAATGTGGGGTTTGATCACAACCTTTTCATGCACTAGCCTAGAAATTTGTTTTACATAGTGCTTTGACAAGCCAGTGTTTAAAATATTTTTACTCAGTTTGTATAAATTTTCTAATAAACTTGGTTAATTTTTCTCTCTTGGATAGTCTATCACCACTAGGTTTTTTCTCTTTTTCATTTACTCCATCCATGTGCTGGTCTTCCTGGAGATTATGCCTAAGAGAGATTAAGGTAATCTGCAGGGGTGGGAGGTATTTCATCAGTATTTATTACTGCTCAAAGCCACCATACTGGTTTTCATTTAACTTCTAGTGTTAAAACCTGTGAAAATTGCTAAGACCACAATAACTTTAAAATGTTGTAGGTGTTTTTCATGTGATATTCCAGGAGAGACTACAAAGAACCAGCTGCTGAAAACTCTTCTAACTCACCTTATATTGTTGCAATGTTAAATCCAGGTCATTATTCCTGCTGTGCAAGGCAGTGATAAACTACGGGCCTACGGACCTGCTGCTGCTATCACTTACCACACCTAAACTTCATCTAGTGATCTTTCTCACTGCTTCACCACCTAAGTGCATGGCTAAGATAGCAAGGGGCTCAAGAAAGCAAGGCCATTATAAGATTTTGAGCAATTAAAGTTTTTGTGGAGATATTTTTTAGGGAAAAAACCACCTCAACTGTTAGAAAACTACATTGAAACAAAAGTATTAGAAAGTGAAGCAGTCTGCTTGACAGATAGCTGTTAAATTCATCTCACCTCTAAATATTTGTACTTTACCTTTAGTAGTGTGGTCCAGCTTCTTTGACCACTTCCTGAGCACAGCAACCAGATATAAAAGGTATTTCAGCTTTTATTAAGTGGTACAGTAAAAAACACTGCAAAGGCCACAGTGACACTGCATTCTTTTTTATGTAAGTGCCTTTGTTCCTCTCACTTCCAAATGGAACAGTCCATGGTAACTTTGTCAAATTATTCCTCTTTAATGCCAAACTAATGATTGAGGTTATTCCCCATTTCCAGCTTTCAATACCATATGAAAGAGTGTGACTTCTGTCTCCAAAGCTACTAGGAAATGTATATTTTTATTTCTGCTGCCAGCCATCCTCCCACTGGAAGTAGTTAATACTGAAATATATTGCTTTGAAGACCAAAGAGATGAAGAATCTGGCTTCTGGCTAAGGAACAGATTTGCTCAGGTGGTCACTATAAGCTTGTATTGCTGAGCACCAAGCTGAAAAACAGCTGCTAAAGATTAATGTTGCTGGGTTGCCTTCTTTCTAAGAACAGGATTGTTACAGATAGCAGTGAGTGACTGAGTCATACAAGATGTGTGAATGAACAACCGTCCCTTCAAAGATGCAATGAAAGTGTCTCTTCAAGGTGTAGGAATGTCGATGGTTGTAATTAACTATAAGTGAGGGGAGTTTTGAGCATTCTTACCTAAGTAAACACTAGGGCATGATGAGAAATAACTTCCTGTCATATAAAATATTGACATTATTGCATTAAAAAATCTTTTCATTATCTTTGGCAGGAATATAGTGACATATCTTAGGCTGTCTCCCAGTGTGTCATCTTCAAAGAACATTGTATTTGCAAATAATCTTTTTCTGTCCTGTCTGTTGCTGGCAGTTTAAAAAGTATGAACTCATTGAAAACTATTTAAGAAGCAGGTGCAGAAACCTGTGAAAATCAAGGCTCTTTCAATTATCTTCTAAATAGGGATTTCCTTCTAGAAGGAAATGTTAAGTCTGTCTCAACTGAAAGTCAGTCTGGAAGACCTTTGAAGAGTGGTGATACTATAATTTACCATCTTTGCCATTAATGATTTCCTACTGGATAACCCAGATATTTTAAAATAATTTATTAAAATCTCTGCTCTTTTTGAGACAAAGATGACTGGAAGAATCTTCTCGTAAACAAGGAATTGCTGTCTGTCTCTTCATCCTAAAATGATGCTTAGTGATTAATATCTTCTTTTACTTGGCTAAAGTCTTCTCCAATCTGAAGTTACTCCCATATGGTTTTATGGGATTCCAAATATACTAATGAATTCTTAAAGTGGCACAAATCCAATTTTAATGGACAAATATTTTGAAACTGTTAATGACTATTCTTACGTCTTATACACTTTCAGTGCTTAAGAAATAAATCTGTATTTATGTAGTGATATTGATACCCAAACATATGCATATACACATTTTCCAGTAATTCATAGAATCATATAATCATGAAACTAGTTAATTGAATCATAGTTGCATGAATCTCACAAAGATAATACAAATTTTGCTAAAGAGAAGCATCCTCGTATTCATAATTTACCCAGTCTTTCAGCCCAAACCATTACAATCAACAGTTGATGTATGATAGAATTAGTAGGTCTGTGCTATATCCTGCTGGCGTCCATTGTTTGATGAAGAAGCAGAAATGTGTCAGCTGATAACCTATCTCTTCCTCTGTATTTACTCTCCTAAATCTACACTTTCCAGAGGCATGAACAGTAAGTTGCAATTATTTTGACTTTAAGGAGTCCTCAAGCAGTATCCATCATTCTACTAAAGGTAATGTTGCTTTAACATAGAGAACATTTCCTATTAATGTTTACTACTGTTTTATTAATGTTAACTATTGTTCTGAGTGAAATACTCTTTCTGAATATGCTTCCCCAGTATGTGCTGCCCTAGAAAGTGAAATAAAGATCTCTTACTATTGCAACATGCAAGCTAAAGGAATCCCTAAATTGGATTCTTCAGTCTAAATGAAGTTTTTCCTTTATGATTCATGATCTTTAAATGCATGTGCTCTTGTTAAGACTAAAGTAATTTGTAATTATGTGCCTATTTTTATAAACCTATTTTATAAGCGCACACAGAGATTTAAAGCAGAATCTTTGTGAAAGTTCTGAAAGAGCCCATGGGACATTGTTCAAAGATAGCTCAAATTTGCTCATGTGCCTTACTCATACAAATGACATTTGCATCAAAAAGATGACTGAATAAAGTGAAAAAACTTTAAGGCTATAAAATTTACAAACCTCAGAAATCTTATTCTCACTTCCAAGTCTATGACAAAATTCTGATAATTTTAGTAGTTCTGAGATTTCATCCTCTCATGCTTCCTAGAAGAGCTGGGCAAACCGTTTCTTTCAGACAATAACAATATAAGTTCCTCTTAAAATCAGGGTATTAAAAGTATGGGTATTTTTTAGTTTTCTTTTGCCATTTGACTTTTAAAAGTACAACTTCTTTCATAGCATTCAGATTATGTTTATTTAGATATATTTACTACTTAATTTGGAAAACTTTTCTCTTTCTGATTTCCTTTCCTGTGTACAGCATTCAAGATGTACTGCACCCACAAGTAGTCTTACAGTGAGCCCCAGCACTTAGGGAATTATGAGTGTTCAGGTGTAAATCCCACCATAAACAAGTTTTTAACTGACTTACATCCTTTCCTTCACTACAGTCCCAAACAAATAAGATGTCCTGCTGAAGAAGACCCCAGTGCTACTTGTTGGCTTTAGAAGGTTCGTTTCAATAGGGGTTGGCTTTATTAAAGAGCCATTTGCACTTTGTTGTCAAGGAGAACTTGCCAGGGGACCTCAAGGGTCATTAGATTCCACATGGCACCATACCGTGTAGCAGATGCTTCATGACATGTGACAAGGAAAGGCTTTATAATTGTGTCAGGAAATCACAGCCTCATCGCTTCATTTTTTACTAATCTGCTGTTGTTTAGCAATGAGTTACCATTTTACTTAGATATGCCAGTGGTGACAGTAGGAGGGCATTAAAGAAGCTTTAACAGTGGAGTCATATATTTTACTCCTGCTTTTAGGAACTCATCCTTCTAGGTAGAGTGAATTGGTCCTTAGACAAGAACTAAACCCAGAACTGCAAATTTTAAAATACCATTTTTTTGAGTAATGTGAGTGCAGACAGATCAGACATTATTTTAGAAAATACCCAGGAATTTCAAGGAGCAACTTAATGATTAACATTCTTTATGCACTATGCTTACTGAGTTGTTACATTCCATAATCAGCAGATATGAGCTACAGGTAGTTTTAGGACCCTTCCTGAAAGACAAGGTGTGTGCTCTCTCAGGAATGGAAGGGATACTTGTTACAGAGAATGTTCATTTGCAGTTTTAGTCTTAAGTAATTCCTTGTGTTTCAAATACACACAGTGTGTGCTCAGAAGAAATACAAACTACAGCACAGATTGCCTGAAGAGATTGTAGGTGAAGTTTTAAACCCACTTGAAATTGCAACAGAAAAGAAAATCTTGGAACAGGTTCTGCTGGGTGGACAGTATGTCACTATCTCAGGTTTTACATGGTAAACAGGACAATCCTGTAAGAGAATTTGTTGAATTTAGCTCTTTTTTAACCGTCATGGTGGCCCTGCAATGTGATTTTCCTTCTCTCTCTTATTTAAACAACAGTGTCTTCAGTGCTATAGAAATCATGAGTTAAGCTGAGAAATGAAGCTTTCCAAGAAGAGTGGCCACACCCTGAAGTCATGGGATGTGAGACAGAATGTCTTTTGGTTTAGGAATTCTTACTTTCTTCCAAAGAAAACCCCTTAAAAAGTCATGCCTAATCATCAGAGCCCCCTGGATAAATGGTATTTAATTATGTCACTCATTCTCAATGTGGTTTCCGAGTGGCTAGTGTTACTTTGTGTTCAGGATAGACACATGGATTTCACTACCACCCAATAGCTAAAGAAAGACTTCATTCCATAGAGAACATCTATGCCTGTTTATTATTTGCTCCACTTAAATGAGCTAAATTTAATACTAATTACACTTGGAACTGAAATTTTGGAATAGCTCAGAGAAGAAAAGGAGCAAACTAGAAGTAAACTAAGATTAAAGCTCTCACTCAGGCAACGATTTTTTTAGGAGCAGTGGATTTAACTAAACAAGATTTTAAAGATTAGTGATACTTCCAGTCTGACTTCCTAAAGAGAAAGCTTAGGATAGAGATCTCATAGTGCATGTGTGGAGAACTCGAAAAGGCCTGTTTTTATTGGATCAACTGTATCAGTACACCTTAGACAGTATGCGTAGATGCAGGCAAGGATCTACAGCTGATGCTTCCTTTCTCTTCTGGCTTTCTGTAAATCTCTCACAAACCATCAGAGCTCACCTTGTCTGCCCAGGCAAAATTTATAGCAGGAAAAAGGATGTCATGGCTGGGAGAAGTAAAACATATAGTATCTCAGCTTCAGTTTTGACATATGAAAACAGAAATCAGCACCACTTTTTTCTAGACACTAGAGTGGCTGTTGTACCACAAAGCCATGAACTAATGAAAGTAATTTAGCTTTTTTGGAAATATCTTTTCATTTCAATCTAGCCTGCCTGAAAGTGCTTACAATTCATTGTACTTTCTCCTGCCTCAGGATTTGTGCTTGTTTTTGGTGTGGCTCAAGTCAAAATATAGAGGTTGTCCTACATACATGGTTATACTTCTTTACATGTTTACAGTCACACAAGATATGTTTCATCCAATTCATGATCACAGTGGGACCCTGCAGTTTGCAGTGTTATAGACAGAATCTTCTATTTTAATAGCACTTAAGTGTGGTTTGGTAGATTGAAAAAATGAGGGGGGAGAACTGTATTATGGAATTCTTGTGAGCTGTGAGATAATGGTCTGTGGACTAACATTGCTCTTGAGCAAAATTTGGGAATCTATCAGGATATTCCCTCCGGAGTAATTTTTTCTGAGGACATGAGGACACTTGGTGACTTCAAAATGAATTGTCTAAAATGAGGGACATGGAAGACAGTAACAGAGCACTGCTTTAACAATGTATTAATCATTCAGGAGCTGCATTGTATTCCCATTCATTTATTTATATATGTATTTAAGTATCTTGAAATCTCTAGTATATGAAAGTATAAAGTATCTTAGGATGTATCAGAAGAAGGTTTCCTAACATCTGACTTCAAAGTAATAAGTCTTTATGAAGGTCAATAATTTTAAAGAAATTTTATCTTTCTCCCAGAGAGGACTGCCAAAATTACTCATGTTTTTCTTTTTTATTCTTCTCTAAATCAAATGGATTTCTTTCTAAAAGTAGGTAAAAGTGTCTGGCTACTCATAATATCACTGAAAGGTTCATTATGTATTCTTTTAGGAGTGAGAATGTGAATGAACTAGATCTTTTAGGACATAGTCCCATACTTACCATGCTTTTATTACAATTATTGAATGAAATTTTGGCCTGACTAAAATGAGTGTTTTTACTGCTTGATTCTGTTTTTACTGTTGTGTCACAACTTGGCTACTATCAGTTGAACCAAGACACTCGTTCTCTAGAGCTGTTCTGCGATGCGAATGAGTGTTCACAACAAAGTTGGACAGAGCTCCAGTGATTTACTTGAGGGAGGACAGTAGCTTCGTGCAAATTAGTTACTTTTTAATGGAAAGAACACTCTATGTGAAATAATTGAAGTAGCCACTCTCATTATAAGAATCTGTAGCATAATCAGAAGGAAGAAAATCTGCAGTGTTAGAGAAGGAGCAGCAGAGGAATGTCACGATTGAGAGATGGGACTCAACTTGATGCAAGCAAAGTGTCAGCTTTATTAGGCTCGGAGCAAATATTTATATGGTTTCAAAGTGAGTGTGTCCTATACTGATTGGTTATTAAGCTAGCGTGTTTTAAACTGATTGGCTAATCACACAGCAAAGTCCTTAGTCAGCTGATGTCCACACATGCGCACAGCAAAGTCCTTAGTCAGCCGATATCCACGCGGCTATCGCATGCCTGACCAGCCGGTTGCAAAATGTTCTTGGTACAGGATATGGATGTTGCCATTATCAGGGCGCTGAGATGTCGATGTTGCTATTCTCAGGGCGCCGGGGTGTAGATGTTGTTGTTTCTCAGGGCGCCGGGGTGTAGATGTTGCTGTTCTCAGGGCGCCCGCTTTTCTCGTATCTTGTTCTGGCACGCCGAGTTTCCTAGCTCCTGCTTGCTCAATCAGAAGGCTAGCATTCAGGCCCCAGGCCCTAGCAATGGCCCATTTCGCCCTGACCCACAGAGGAAAAATCAGTAAATTAGAAGGTAATGGGATCTGAACAGGCTGCAGAGTCACATCTAAAAACTGCTAGCAGTGGAATGTTTGAGAAGAATATTGTAGCTGTTACCTGGTAAATTGTAAGAAATATGAGAAATGAAAAGATCAAAATGGAGCAGCTCGGAGCAAAGCCAAGCTCCATAATGTGTGTTTCTGCCTAAACAAGGAAAATGCAGAACACTAATCCATTAAAAGCTCCCATAATGATAATAACCTAAATTAGGGCAATGATTCCTAAGTTTTGGCTGAATCCCTGGAGCCTCATAGATCTCAGAGTATGAGAATGGGCTTGAGCTTCACACTGAGTATCCAGACTTTGAACATGTGATCAGGGTAGATGTATTTTCCTCAGCTGAGGTCTCACTCAGTAGGAGAAAAAAGGGATAAAAAACATGGTTGGTTCTCCTTCCAGCTGACAAAAAAGTCCCAGAGTGTGTTGTTAGATGACCTATGTTTTGTTATTACCTAGGGTTTTGCTTTTGTTTGGGTTTGATTTTTTTTTTTATAATTTATTTACTTTTTGCTCTGGAATGCCCAAGTAATTTTAAAACTATTTTAAAGAAGAGAAGGCAGTGCTATGTGCCTTTCTCTTAGCAAGGGAGCCTGTGGAATTTGGCATCTTAAACTGGCCTCTCCTGATGCGATCACAAAGTCAGTCAAATTTTTATTAAATGTTTTGAATCTTTCAAACATGATATCAATAACTGAAATGGAGCAAAGAGACAGTAGCATTTGGTTTGAATGAGTGTGGTCTGCTTATATGTGAAAGCAAAAGCATGAAGGAAAAGACTGGAAATTCTTGTGCAGTAGTGTTTTTCACTACCTGACATCTGTATGCTTAGAATGACCTAGGTGACTTCACTCAACCAGTTGTTCATATTTTTTAGATTAAAATGCCATAATTTGACCTGAAATATATTTGATGCATTTTATTTTTTATTTTTTTTTGTCTGTTGTATATTTCTCTCCACTCCTATAATTTTAGCAGTGCTCTTTGCTTTGAACTCTCTTATACCTTTTCCACTTGGCAACTGCTTTAATATAGTGTCTATCCTACTATTTTTATGTATAAGTGTGTGTGTTGCCATTAGTCTATTTTAGTCTAGATAAATAGGGTGATCAACCCTTTGTGGAAATGTTTTTCTCCTACACATATTAACATCTGAAAGAATGATTTCAGTTACCTGAAACAGCCTCCTAAAGTGTGGGCCCATATTATTATCTAGCCTCTTTCTCTGTTGCTGTCTTCACAGCTGAATTCTCTTTCTTTGATTCAGAGGTCTGCAGCACAACTATGTCAGGCTATAAATAACCACAGGAAAGATGCAGTGGTTACTTTTAATAGCAGAAAGGAGTTTCATGCATTGTAACTGACTGTGAAGAATACACTATGTACTTGAAAATGGTAATTTAAATTCCACTTCATTATGCTTATTCCAGCATGGTATTGTCTTTATACTAGTATTTGAAATAAGAGTAAAGGTTTGTGAAAGAATAAATGCTTTTGACCATAAGCACCTATCCCTAGTCTATATTTTGAAGTTTACACTCAGTTTTTCAAATGAAAAACACAGGCTAAGTGGCCCAATATTTAGCAGTATCTACATTCAGCTGTAGTAAAATTTGCTTTCAGTTACCACTAATAGCTTCTTTGAATCCTTTTGTCGTAATCTTGAAGCTGAGAAATCAATGAGTTTGGCCAGTTTGATTAAATAGCTTTCTTAAGTCAAACTATTGTAAAGTTAGCTTTTAAAAACAAATATGCTGCATTGCCTTTGACCATTTACAGTTTTTCTTTGGCTCCAACAAGCATGTGGATGTCTAATCAAGGGATTATCAAGTAGACTAGAGAAATATAACAAAGTTCTGTGCTCCAGTAAATATTTGTATAGCACAAGCCTGGAGAAAGTCCATGTTATATTTTACTCTTGATAATTTAATAACTCTGTGACACGCCTGAAATTGTACAGTAAAATGTGAGGATGTTTCAAATTAGATATTCTGTAAAGTTTAATAATCTCATACTTAAGAGGAGGTGTGCATGTGGGTAGGTAACATGGTCGTAGGAAACTTAGTTTTCCGGATAATACTTAGGGTGTTTATTTGAATTTTGCCAGGAAATAAAGTGAGCAGGGATTATCCTGGTTATAGCTAATAAAAATAACAATGCAAGTGACAAACAAATTAACTTCTGCAGAAATAAGTCTGAATAGTATGGTCTATCAAATGATCATGAGACCAACCAACAGATTTTTTAGAACAGCCAGAATATCTCTGATTTCCTCTTGCTACACAAAATAGACCATGGAATAAACAATTGATTAAATTAACTGAATCTGTGTTGCATGTGTTTAAGGGATAGCATACAGCATGCTGTCTGCCACAGTAGTTTGTTTGCTCTGAAATTAAGCAATAATGATTGAGGCACGGAGCATTTCCTGGGGATTAATGACCAGCTGAGAGGAGTTGATGTCCCAAAGTACAGCTCCTGGCCATTAACCCCAGCCAGTCATTAATCCAAAGGAAATGCCCTGCCCCAAGGTCTTTATTACTCTTAGAAAATGAAAACAAAGGAAAACAAACCCATAAGGACCTACGCATTTGTTCTGGGTGGTGAAGTTTCAAATCGTTTTGTGTGTGCAGATTTTGATAAAACAAATACCAGTTGCTCAGCTGGAGTGCTTGGTTCTCTCCAAAGCATCTTGATATCATCTAGACCTACAAAGTTGACATGGCACATACTGGAGAAACATGATCTTCTTTTCACCTTTATAAATCTTTTTCACAGGATGAAGTGCAACTTATGTATAATTCTAACATGATTTAAGTAAAAATGCTGTGTACTTTAAGTATCTTTAAGTAGTCTTTATCGTGTTAAGTATTTAGAATAACTGCTGGCAGAGCACCAAGCAGATCTAGACACTGGTTTTGTTATATTTAAACCCTTCTTTTGGAAGATACGGAATATCTATACCTTTACAAATAAAAACAGTTGTAAATGTGATAAGTACAGGATAAATTCTAATGTAACAAGTATACATATTGCATTGGTTGAGGTAAATTGCAGATCAAGTTCTTGAAAGTTTGTTGTTTACTCAGTATTTTCACTAGCTGAAGAGCAATTTAGAAAATTTTAAAAGGAAAAAATGGCCACTCTTCAAATTTATTCTCTTCTGTGAAACAGGTTAATCTGTTTTACAGCCTTTAGGAAATCTGTAAAACTTCTTTCAGAAAATATACAATCTATGGATGTGTGTACTACAGCAATGTGTATTCATTAAGGAAACTGATCTAATGTTAATATAAAATGCAAACTTACTTTATTCATTTACAGACAGAAATTTTGCTTTCCAGACTAAGATTAGATTTTCCAGTCTATTCTTCATGCTTGTAGCATTTGTGGATCTGAAGTCCTCATATCAGTTGGGACTAATCAGACTTAATGGCATACCTCTAGGCCACCTCTAAAGGAGGAAGTTGGAATGTACTATATTGAACTATATAAGCCAGAGACTTGCTTAATTTTTTTTTAATGGAGATAGGCCACAACACAATTGAAAATCATAAAAAAATATTCTTGTTTTAGTTTTACTAAAAGGCAGATTTATGTAGTCCATATGTTTCCTAACAAATAGTTAATTTACAAGTAAGTATCTCTATACAGCTGAATGCTAAGAGTTTGACAATGATTTGAGGGAAACAAATTGGTGAAGATCTAGGTCCACAGAGAATATGAGGTAAGGTGCCTTTTTTTTTGATTCCCTTGTAATTTCATTATAATCCAATTTGTTAGAGAAATACATTACAGTTTCCATGTGTTGTGAGTTTTATATCAAAAGAACATGTTTGATGCATTATTTTTAAAAGTTAATATAATAGTGACAGTGGCTTATTGACAATCAAATGGAAAATGGTAATTCTATTCTTGCATTTCAGTCCATGTAAGTATGTATATGTGGGACACAAATCTAAAGAGCTCTTCAATCTCGCAGGCATCTAGAAATCAGTGCAACTGATAACTAGAAAAAAAATTTACTTCAGCTAAGGAAAACGGCTATGTAATATAGATACAATGTAGGAATATTTTGATAAAATAGCCTTTGTTGTATATGTCACCAATGGAAGAGTTTAGCCACTGTTAAACAGTGGTAAGAAAATGTTGACTCATAATCTTCAGTGATTACGGTGCTGAAGCTATGGAAAATTAGTTTCTACATAAATGCATTTTTCTGCTTAGTAGAACTTGCAGTGGTTCCACTGGTTCTAGGAATGCTTACAGTATTTTACCTGAATATTCTTGTCATCCAATATCATGTTAAAGAACATTCAAATCACTGTAAGGACCTGATTAGAAACTTGCTGAATTTGCCTGGTTTGGTGAGGTCTTTCTCACTGGGATTCAGATCAAGATCCTGTTTTGGGATCTTGTAGTCTTTGTAGTCTTGTATGCATTTTAGAGGCGCTCCCAAAGCAATACCAGTTACTGCAGGATTCTTCATTTTCCCTGATTTATACTGACTACAAAAGGCATAACTTCTATTTGGCATCGCCCTTTAGAAGAAGAGATATTGTAGATACAGAAAGCTATGTAGATCAGGTTTAAATAATTTAGACGTAGTTTAAATCAGAATGTCAGTGGAACAAATAGTATAATATTTTAAGCAAAATTTATAAAAAATAAAAGCACAATTTTTCAAAGAAAATGTTTTTAAGGTATTTTTAAGATCTTCAAGTGATACTAAAGCCAGGAAATATACGATAACTAATGGCTTGGCATTTGTGAATTTAACAAGATGTGCTATTTTTCAAAGAAACCTGCAAATACTAGTGCATAGGAAATGTCATTTCACACTAAGGACTACAGTTCACTATGCCATACTGCCATTCTGATTTCTGCTCAGAAATGTGCGGTTTTATGTACATGGCCTGCAAAGTAGGCTTAGAACAGCAGTATTATATATAGGGCAAGAGAGGCCTTGGTAAGCACCAGTGCCACTGAGCACTGGTGTTATTGAGTAGGGAGTGGTGAAGGCAGAAGTTAATTTTGAATCCTGTCTTAATCCTGCCTCTCCCAATGTAACTTCCTACATATTCATGGAATAAGGTTAAGTTCAGTAGGTTTTTTGAGTTTTGTTCGTAAATCTTTAAGTTGCCATGACCACCACCAAAACAACAGATTGTCTATTTGCAGTCCTCACACACCATCCATTTTAAAGGACTCAAACCTGTCCTCTGCTGTGAGTAAATCCTAAAAGGATGCTAACTTTCTTTGGAATTTTCACTGACTTGAAGCAGCTCACAATTGTCAGATGTGGCAATGAAGAATTCAGTCAAGTAGCAGGAGACATAGCATCTTACCACTGCCAGAATCATTAATGATTTTTTTCCGTGTAAAAAATATCTGCAGTTCCTCATCTTTTCCTGATGAGTTTTAGTCTTAGAATAGAAATCTTAAAATTTTGAGTTTTCAACAATAACTTCAGTGTGCTAATTCTTGTTGCTCCACGCACAGAGGCATGCCTTTCTTTTCTACCTTGCAATGGTAACTTCTCCTGGTAGGGAGTAGTTAAAATCCAAATCATTTTAGGCAGTTGATGGACCTGAAAGTCTACCACCTTCATATATGGAGAATCCTGTAGGGGCTGAACTGTGAATAAAAAGAATTGGCAGCCAAAACCTTTGCCATATCTTAAGAAAAAAAAAGGAAATATTGTTACTTTGCATTGCTTTTGAAACCTGATCTAGAATGGCTCCAGATTGCATTGTCAGAGATGCTCAGGATGGTAGTGGTTAGGCAGGAGCTGAGATCTGAGCTGCCCTGCTCTGTGGTAACTGGTGTGCTTAAAGGCAGGCATGAAAGCAGCAATGAAGGACTCTTAAAAACGAGAGTTTGATTTTATTTGGTGGTGGCTGGATAGCATTTGATGATTGTCTAAAGTCTGCTTATATTTCAGTTGTATATTTGCATATGTTTCTTGCATCTATGATTTTTCTCTGAATAAAAATCAGAATTGCACCTTGCACAGTCACCATATATGGCCAGAACCTGCTGGTTTTTGTTCTGTCTTTAACATCAAAGCACTAGAAAACGCATCTTCACTGAGTCCACTGACGTTCTTCAACTGGGTGGTCTGTAAATAGTCTAAAGATTTGCTTATCATATTAAAGTACAAGCCTTGCATAATGCCCATACAGCCTATTTCTTTTCTTAATCAAGAAATCCAACAGATTTTGGGAAAAGAAGGCTAATTTAATTTGCCGGGTTATAATTTTTGTCTCAGAATGGAAAGCAGTGAGCCTGAACTGTGCCTGTCTGTATGGAACATACTGACCTTCTTAAAGATATTTTTCAAGCTAAGCGATTCTGTGATCCTATGTCCTGAAATTGTTTGTAACTTCAAAGTAACAGAACGCATTTTAAACCCATATTGCTGTTTTCTTCTGAAGTAGGTCTCATTTATGCTAGTCGTGCAGATGAGGGAACTGTTAACCATAACAAAAAGAGACCAAATCAGTGTGAAAAATTCATCTTCTGCATACACACAGGACACTGAAGTGTACCCTTTGGAACAAGAAATCTCACTCTGTGTGTAAGGGAAAGCTGCGACAGTTTGAGGAAGCAGCAACTCACACATTGAACTTTTTGCATCCTGAGAAAAAGGTGTATCATGTTAATTGTGGGCTGGTGAAATAAAAGACATGAAAGTATAGATTCCATTAAAATATGTTCTGATTATTTATTAGGGCTAGAATAGCTGTAAAATCCTGATAGAATTATCTCTCAAATAAACTCTTTCTCTCATCATCAAATAAAACATTTACAGAGGCCAAACCTGTGTTCAAACGCAGCTACCCTTTAGAAGCATTTCAAGATACTTCTATTTGAATCCACATGGTCAAATTTTGATAGGCATTAGGAACATGAGACACTCTCTTTCTATATATATATATTAATTTGTGTAACATAGTTCTGCAAGATAGCACACATTTACTCATGGGTTAAGATCATAATTGCATTTCAAAGCAGTTCTCTTGAAACATTCTAAAACAGATTATGTTCTTAAAAACTCTGTTCTTTACTTTGCATGTTTTAGTACTACATCCCATTAAAGCTGTGTTTGAAGTTCCTAGGATTTGTTAAAAATTTGATAATGCCTAAGCAGATAAGAGATTATATGCTTTATGTATATATTTGAAGGATTTGTTCCAGCTTGGATACAGTGTATTAATTGGCCACCTACAGTGAACAGCAGTGTTTAATATTTAGAAACCTTTTCCTCATTGTTTTCCAGGCAGAAGAGCATATAAGTGTTCTTTTAACAAAATTTGCTAACTTTCTGGAACACATTTAAACAACGTGTGCTACTTGTGTCATATTACATTAAATTCACTTCTACAGACAGGTTGTGTACATATGTAATAAATAGCTCCTCAGGGATCAGATCTAGATTAACTGAGAAAAACGTACTCTGCTGTGCGTTAAGTAATTTACAATATCTCAGTAAACATTAGAAAAGACATGTTTGTCTCACCAGAACAGGTTAACAGTGCCTATAGACTCGGTAATGATTGGAGAATGTTAAACTATCAAGTGGAAAGTTATAATTACTTTAAATAGTCTAATTTTTTTCCCCTTAAAACATCAGACTATCTGGAGTTTGATACCATGATGTCTGTAATAACACTGAATGTTTATCATACAGAATGAAAGTAGAAAAGAAAGACATCAGTTCTGCATGGGATCTAAATGGAGTAACTTAAAACTGAGAGGGAGATTTGGAGAGAAAACTTATTTAAGTGGGTAATCTTTTATTTAAATATCATTACTTTTAAATTAAATTGCAATATCTGCAACTAGAGATGGACTATGTTTCAGACATGCCAGTTTTTTATTTACATATCACAAAATCCCTGTAGCCCTTCTATAGCTATCAGCACAGTTCTGTCTAGTAATTATTTAAATACGGGTATGGTAAATATGCTATCACTGGCTTGGGTTTTTATTGCCCTAGTCCAAATGTAATTAACAGAGAAGATTCTAAATGAGCCCATAGAAGTTATTTCATATGCTTAAGATAGGCATTCATTGCAGCTGTACAATTTGTTAGATTGGACAGATATTGAGGAAGGCAACATATATGTAGCACAGCAAGAAATAAAAGTTATCTTTTCTGTGTGTTAAATCAGTGTGTCTGTTAACTGCATTCATTAGCTGTGTAGAATTAAGTTTTTCCAAGCTCCAGGAAAACAGCATTGACATAAGTGTAGGTTAAACCATATAATCTAAGTGATTTGGGGAGGTAGAGTAGCAGCCTTGTCTTTGATACACAGGAGATAGAAAGTAGGTTAAATTCAAAATGAGGAAGCATGTTTAGAATTCTGACTTAATTGATCACTTAAGGACAATCATCTTAATTGTTTAATTACATTATTTAACTGTCTCAAAGTGAAGCAAGAGGCCCACCAGCATAGAGAAATAACAAACTGTAGTAGGAGAATGGCTGGAGCGGAGGACCATAAGCCATGAATTCTGGAGTAGCCTTTTAACACTGTTTGCTTGTCCTGAACTAGAAACAATAAATACTTCATTATCCTCAAATATTGGAGATCCTAAGACAAGAAGCACTGTATTACAAATAACCATTATTATTTCATTATATATTAGCTTTGCAGCAAAAAACCCTGAAAACTCCTGGAGATCAATAATTTTGTAATTCAGTATACATTTGGTAGGAATGACTTAAAGTCATTGCATGCAAAAATAGTAATGTAAGTGAAAAGCAGCTGATGTAAATGTTCAGAAATGATGTGGCTATCTACAGAAGATGTGTAATTAAGGTAAAAAACAAGGTGTTGTATTTGCTTAGTCACAATCTAATCTTACACAATTAGCTTGTTTCATTGTGTGTGAAGTGTTTAGGGGGAGAGAAAGAAATATTTTGAAGATGGCAAAAGTTAAGAAGGAGGAAAAGAGAGATGAAGTTTATGCTCAGAGCACAGAAGGACTGGTGAGATATAACCTTGTGAAACTGGTATAATTTGGGGTCAGAATCCAGTGCAATTATTTTCAGGTAGGCCTGACTTTATCTGCAGTTCTTTTCCACATACCTATAAAAAACAACGGAGAAGGCATAATCAATTGTTTTTCAGTGGAATACCTGACATAATGGCAAGTATATCAGGCTTTGAAAGAAGCTTTAAAATTGAGTTCAGTGCGACTTACTCACAAATCAGGCTTTGTACTTATCTTCTGCAGATGAGCAGATTCCATACTCTCCTTTTTTTCCTATCCCTTTCTATCCAGGCAAGAAATGCAATCCAAGACACAAGTGTCATGTGGTGCAAGTAATGCAACAGACAGGTTCATCTGTAATTAAATACAATGCCTTAAAAAAAAAAAGATAAATAGCTTTTAGAATGAAATTAACAACTTTAAAAGTTATGATGTTGATTTTTAATGAGTGCTTAGTTGTATCTTATCATACCAAAAATAAGAAAGTGAATTAAAAACCTACCATGAACTCCAGAATTATGTGGACACAATCCCTGTTACTTTAAAGTGAGATATAAATCCAGAGATTTCTCATGCCATCATTTTGTAAATAATTACAGTTCTGCTGAATCTGTTGTATAAAGTTTACATGGGAGGTTCAGTGCACCCTCGCTCTTGTTTAGAACATTGGGAACCACCAGAGAGATGTTGACATAGCGCTGCACTGTTTTAGTGCACGAGACATCGACTACATGGGAGCATAATAAACAGGAGCATAAAGACAGGTTTTGTGCAAGCAGTTTGGATTGACCTTTTTGGCAGCTGAAATCCATCTTGGGTGCATGGTGCTGAAGCGGACAGACATGTAAACCTCATCTTGTTACCACAACTACTAGTTTTACAAATATACTCCAATGCTCAGAATGTATATCATTTCAAGTAAAATGATCTCCAATGGGAGAAGGATCACAGCAGCAACAATTCATAAGGCACAGCAGAAACTCTCTTAAGTTGCTGGCAATACTCCTATTGATAAATAAAGAGATAAGTATGATTTTGACCAATAGGATTTCTTAGGATAGTTTCAGGGAGATGGCTTATTTCATGTATTATTTCCATTGAATTCAATTGTATTGCAGTTTAGAAGAATTTTTTTTAAAAAAAACCCACCACTTTTCTACCTTTTGACAAATATCTACTAAATGTAGTCTTGTTTTAACAAGCCCTGGTGGGCCACTGCAAACCAAGGTAGGAGCTGCTATGTATAGCTCTAGCAGCTAGTCACTCATGATTTCAAAGTTTAGTCTTAACTGATGGAGGCAGTTGGAACTCCTATGAAATTAGTGGAAGTGCTGTGCATGTTATCTGTGGACATTGCCCATTGGTTCCAAATAATTATGTAATAATGAAACAATACACCTATATTTTTATGTAGCTACCTATAATACCTACCTATACTTACATATAATACTGGAATAGTGGGCTTTTAGCAGTTCTCCTAAATTTATCAACTCACCAGTTAGTGAAATACTGAAATCAGCAAAATGAAATAAAATTTGCTGTAATGTCAGGAAGTGATGAAAATGCAGAATAAGATAGCAAAAGAGTAGCAGGCTTAACGGAGAAGCTGGTTAGTGTGAGATACTCCTTATCTTGGATATTATCAGTTCAACATGAAATAGGTACTTTAAAACAGGAGTAGCTGATACTGTCACATAATGACCTCACCCCGAGCTTTACCCTTGTGCTAGGACCTTTTTCTGGAAAGAGGAGATGTATTTTGTGTGTGCATATGCTTGTGAATGTTGGAAAATAGTGATGAGAAAGCAGCTCAAAGTACTGGAAATTCAATGTACACTTACTCATACCTAATGCAGAATTGTAGAAAGACCAACATTCTTCCTACCTTACTCTTGCAGTCCATTCATACCTTATTTAAAAATGCAGAATGAGGGCAAAGAATGTCCTTCAGGAACTGACCTACCCATGCAGCATATGAAAGTGCACCCTTTCATATTTCTTCAGTCCAATTAGTGGAACTCTGGTTTTGTCTAGAATTTGTGGCCTTAAAATGGCAAAGTAGAAATAATGGTATACAATGGGATTCAGTATGATCGTTTGGTTGGTGTACACTGTAACCTTCACTATCTCAAATTTGTGTCTTTTCTCATCATCTGAGGACAGAGGCCTGATACTGTGCTGCTGGTGGCACATATTGTTAAGGATGAAACCATTTCTCCATCTCTTTGCTTGCAGAGGGGCAAAAATAAATAGAATCATAGAATCATAGAATAGTTCGNGTTCCAGTGTTTCACCACCATCACTGTAAAGAATTTCTTTCTTATGTCTAGTCTAAATCTACCCCCCTCCAATTTATATTGTTTCTAGTCCTCCCATCCAATATTATGTTAAAAATTCCTTCCCCTGCCTTTCTGTAGGACCCCCTCAGGTACTGATAAGTTACTATGAGGTCCCCTCTGAGCCTTCTCTTCTCCAGGCTGAACAACCCCAACTCCGTCAGCCTGTCCTCATAGGGCAGTTGCTCCAGCCCTTTGACCATCTTCGTGGCCCTTCTCTGGACCCTCTCCAATAGCTCAATATCCTTCCTGTGTTGAGGGCTCCAGAACTGGACGCAATACTCCAGGTGTGGTCTCACCAGTGCCAAGTAGAGGGGTAAAATCACCTCTCTTGACCTGCTGGTCACACTCTTTTCTATTCTGGGAATGGCAGAGCTGAACTCAATTGAAAGTTTGATAGAGCCATGTTCTCTCCTGAGTGTGGCACTTGGGCAGAGGGGCAAAGTGAGTGGGAAAGACAGTTTTCTCCCTCACTTTTACCTTATAAGTTCCCTTCTGCTTCCATCCCCTTCCCTCCTGTTCCTCATATTGCATTAGCTTATGCTGGGCTTGTGACAGGTCCTGAAGAACATGTGCCTATGCAAGATTCTGGACAGAGAATTTGGCCTCAAAATGTTTGCATTGTGTTTGATTGCCCTGGGTCTATGAGTTACAGTCTCCTCTCCACCTATCTGGAAAATAAGTAGTCAGATTAGGGAGGTTCCTGGTCATGTCCTTAACCTGGGCTCCAGGAGGATAAAGACTTCCCTGTGCGTGGGCTCTGCCTGGCATATTGGGGCTTCTGTTCCACTTAAGTTGGGGTCTCCAATGACTACAGCCCGACCAATTAAGCAATCTGGATATTCACAAATCCATGGGTCCTGAAGGGATGCACCCAAGGGTGCTTAGACAGCTGGCAGAAGTCATTGCCAGGCTGCTCTCCATCATCTTTGCTAAGTCACGGGGAACAGGAGAGGTGTCTTTTGGCTGATGGAAAGCAAATGTCACTCCAGTTTTCAAAAAGGGCAAGGAGGACCTGGGTAACTATAGACCGGTCAGCGTCACCTCCATTGCTGGCAAGGTGATGGAGCAACTTATCCTTGGTGCTTTTTCTAGGCACATCAAGAACAAACAGGTCATTAGGGGCAGTCAACATGGATCCACCAAGGGGAAGTCATGCTTGACCAACTTGATAACCTTCTATGAACACATAACCAAGTGGGTAGATGGTGCTAAAGCTGTGGATGTGGTCTATCTTGATTTCATTAAAGCATTTGATACTGTCTCCCACAGCATCCTGGCAGCTAAACTGAGGAAATGTGGCCTGGATGATAGGGTAGTCAGATGGAGAGTCAACTGGCTGAAGGAGAGAAGCCAGACAATTTTGGTCAATAGGACAGAGTCTAGCTGGAGGCCCATGTCTAGTGGAGTCCCTCAAGGATCATTACTGGTATCAGCACGGTTCAATATATTCATCAATGACTTGAATGAGGGACTGGAGTGCACTGTCAGTAAGTCTGCTGATGACACAAAGCTGGGAGGAGTGGCCGACACACTGGAAGGCTGTGTTGCCATCCAGCAAGACCTAGACCGGCTGGAGAGTTGGGCAGGGAGA
>VZTY01031162.1:0-63097 GCA_013400935.1 Turnix velox
GGGGCGGGGCCGCTGTTGACGGACGCGGCGCGCAGCCAATAGCGTGGCGCCGGTACCGCCGAGTGGACGAAGCCGGGACCGGCCCGGGCCGCGCCGATGCTTCAAAGCCGCGGCCGTCAGCCAATGGGCGACCGCGCCGCGCGCTCCGTCTCTGCGAGCGCTGGGGAGGGGGCAGGGCCGGCGCGGGAATGTTTGAAACGCTTGACCGTTGGGCACGCGCCCCCTCACCTCAGCCGGCTCCGGCCTGAGCCCGCCGGCATCACTGCTCCTTCAGGGGAATGAACCCTCTCAGGCCGGGGTCAGCGACTCCCCTCTGTGTCCGAACTCCCAGTTCCCTTTCGGCTTCTCTGGCGCAGCGTTGGTAGGATTTTCTTCCCTCATTTGTGCCCATTTTCTTCTTTGCAACGCGCTCCCGCCTACTCAATCTGTGCCCCGGGCCAGCTTCGTTCTTCCTTTTCCTGCCACAGTTTCCTCCCTCGTTTCACCAGCCACTTTTCGCCTCAATCACTGTCGCCTCACCCTTAAATCTCGAAAAACAAGGTATTTTCTCGTTAGAGATTAAAGCGTGTCCAAGTCATGTGAAATTACTAATAGTGGGATGTATTTCTCTTACGTCTTGAGGGGAAGAGGGACAAAAAAGAGGCGGCCTTGTTGGTCCAGAGGAGACCATAAAGATGGGCTCGTGGCTGGGGGACCCCTGCTGTGAGGACGGGCTGAGGGAGTTGGCCTCATTCATGTTTATAAGTATGGAAAGGGTGAGTGTCAGGAGGATGGAGCCGGGCTCTTCTCAGTCACCCTCCAATGGTAGGACACAGGGCAATGGGTGCAATATGGAATACAGGAGGTTCCACAAAAATAGAAGAAATAAGTTTATCACAGTGAGAGAGAGAAGAGTGTCCCAGGCTGCCCAGAGAGGGTGTGGGTTCTCCTTCTCTGGAGACATTCAAACCCCACCTGGACCCTGTATGACCTGGTCTAGATGTTCCTGCTCTGGCAGGGGGATTGTACTTGATGATCTCTCCAGGTCCCTTCTAATCCCTGACATTCTGTAAATACCAACACCTTTTTGGTCTCACAACCACTGGGGGTTTGTGTTGGAAATGATCCAGGAACTAAAGATGCTGTTTGTGTGGCAAACTTCTTCCCTCAAAGACGAAAAAGTCAGTTCATGTTCCTTAGGCACTTTTCTGAAACTCAGTTTAACTTGGTCCTCCTGATATTTGTCTAACAGAATCATAGTAAGGTCCCTTCAAACCCAAACCGTTAAGATTATCAAGTTCCAGCCCCCCTGACACAGGCAGGGACACCTCCCACTAGGCCATGTTGCTCAGTGCCTCGTCCAGTCTGGCCTTAAACACCTCCAGAGAGGCGGCATCCACAACCCCTCTGGGAAGCCTGTTTCAGTGTCTCACCACCCTCACTGTAAAGAATTTCTTTCTTAGATCCAGCCTAAATCTCCCTAATCTGTTCCTAAAACATTCAATGAAGCCAAATTCACCATCTCTTCAGGAAATGCTGTGTTCCAGCCATGTGTAATCCTGCTTCTCCCAGCGGCCATCCCTGGCGCTCATGCAGACACAGCAATCCACTGGAGAGACTTGAGACAGCCCAAAATCATTCCATCATGAAAAGGTCTTTGTTTTCAGCTGCCTCAGCTTTGTGCAATGCTTTGATCCCGAGAGTACTGCAGCATCTCCCTGATTCACATCAGCAACTGTGGAACTCCATCTTTGGAATGTCACGGATGTGAGCAAAATGTGGGCAGTTTGTTAACTGAGGGAGTCCTGAAAGGCAGAACATTTTGGCTCAAAGTAAACACTGATTCTTCCTTATTCCCTTTCAGATGGTGTCAGCTCCAGAGACAAGAAAAATTCTGGCCTCATTTCTGTCAGCGATCCAATTTTTCACACTTCAGTCTCAAAGGCTATGATAATCATTAACCAGTAGAATTAATACATGTAAGACAGCAATCTGATTTTTATTAAACAGATTTTCTTTTTAATCTGTTCTAGCCAAGTCCATTCAGAGTAACTTACTAATATGACAGCAGTGTTAAATGTCTCTGTCTGACAACCACTTACAGAGACAGATGCCAGGTGTTTAGATCATTATGAGGACAGGCTGAAGGAGTTGGGGTTGTTCAACCTGGTGAAGAGAAGGCTCAGGGGGGACCTCACAGTAGCTTATCAACACCTGAAGGGAGGGCCCTGGAAAGGCAGGGGTTGTACTTTTTAATAGGATATGTGATGGAAGGACTAGGAATAATGGATGTATTGGTAGAGGGTAGATTCAGGCTAGCTATAAGAAAGGAATTCTTTACTGTGAGGGTGGTGAAACACTGGAACAGGCTGCCCAGAGAGGCTGTGGATGCCCCCTCTGGATGTGTTCAAGGCCAGGCTGGAAAAGGCACTGAGCAACCTGATCTAGTAGGAGGTGGAACTAGATGAACTTTAAGGTCCCTTCCAACCCGAAGTATTCTATGATTCATCTCAATGCGCAATCAATTTCATCTCATTTTAGTAAAGAGAAGATACCCATAATGTCACTGAAATATCTGTGGATTTAAAATCAGCTAACATGTCCTAACCTATTTAAAAAGAAAAATTCTTCCCAGAAGCCATGTGTGAGCTCCACACAATTACAGGAAATAAAAAATACATTCTACCTACCACTTATTGTAAAAACTATGTGGCCCTTCCGAAGATAAACTTGTATCTGTTTTATGTAGAAAACAGCCCACAAGAATTTCATAGACTGTTAATAATTTACAGAAAAAGGAAGAACTAAGAGAAGCTAATTCTGGCCTCAATAGATAAGAAAGAAACCAGAATGCTTGTTTACAGCTCACTTTTCTCCCTGAAAGCAAGTCAGGCAAGTAGGCCAAGGAAGAGATCAAAGAAATAAATCACTTCCACTTTCTGCAGAAGGTGGTGATGGGAGCAAATCAGCAGCAACCTGAAGGGGCTACAGGGAAGCTGGGGAGGGAATATTTTCCAGGCCATGGAGTGATAGGACAAGGGACAATGGTTTGAAACTAGAGCAGGGCAGAGCTAGGCTAGAAGTTCTTCCACATGCAGGGTCATGAGATACTGGAACAGGTTGCCCAGAGAGGTGGTGGAGGCCCCACACCTGGAGACATCCATGGCCAGGCTTGCTGAGGCTCTGACCAACCTCATCTAGTGCAGGATGTCCCTGCTCACTGCAGGCGGGTGGACTCGATGGCCTTTGAATGTCCCTTCCAAACCTATGATTCTATGAAAATTAGTCACCAACACAACTCAAGTGCAGCCCAACTGCTTTCTCTACATCTGCCCTTCTTGTAGATTAACAAAATGAAAACACTTCTAAAGTATATCTACTCATCTCCTGCAGATCCAAATGTCCCCTCCAATGCTACAGAAAACTTCATGTGAGCTGGTGCCCTCCAGCCCACCTTCCTTTCCCAGCTGCCATGTACATGACTAGTAGGGCCAAGGACACTGCAAATGTACTTGGCCCCTGACACACCAGCAAGCTCTGCAGATGCCTTCTTCCTAGGCATCTAAACACATAATTTTTATGCATAAAACATTCCAGTTATTCCAGTGGGGAGCATATTACTTAGAGTCCACAGGAGGGCATCACTGCTTAAGAGATCGTAAGAGGAATTTCAGTCATTTTCCAGCACTAGGCTTTCTTAGTAAAAGCTGATGCAAAACAACTATTAAGAAATCTTTATAGCTATTTTTTTCACTGAAAAAACCCATAATGATAAGCACTCAGAATGGCAAGAATCAGTACATTTGTCATTTTGAGGTTTCTTGTGCCTTTATTTTGCAAACTGAGAGAGAAATCACTACTAAAACTATTTTTAAATCATATGAATAGTACTTTTTGCTATGATGTAGTCATCTCTGAACCACTGAAATCCTACAAAGGCAGAGTTACTAAATTTGCACTTGACATTTACAAGCCAATGCACTCTTATCTGCAATATATTTTAACTTCTGGTTATCAGGTTACATATAAAGTTTGCTTCTCACTGTGGCTGCAGCCCTGCCTACCAGTTAGTTATCAGTGGCTACTGATAAAGACGATTTTCCCATCATTTAATACTGATCAATTTAGAAATAACCAGATCATTAATAGAAAGTAAATACAACTCTGCTACCCATTAACCTTTTTGGTAAACAGATGCATTTGGCTGAAAACAATACACCTTGATCCCTTCATCCACAGCACAAAATACCTTGGATGAACAGAGCAGGAACAGCTACACCCAGGAGCCTCTGATGTTCTCTAGATGTTAGATGTTCTCTAACTCACAACAAAATTAAACACAGGGAAGGCAGCAGATTGATGGCACTGTAAAACCAATGAGCTCACATGTTAAACACTCCAGTCTTCCCACAGCTGGAGTGTTTTATACAGTGCAATGTTAGAAATAGAAGCCTATGTAAATAAGAAACCTCTGTTTCAAACCTTTGTTTGAAATTTATAAATAGAATCTTTTAATTTCACCAGCTTATTTCCTTTATAAACAGATAATGCATTTCTATGGCTTGTTCTGATGCCTATCGACCATGTTTCATTTTCAGGTCTAGATTAACTTCCTGGGATACATAACAACCAGAAAGCAGTAAAGTCTAAAATACTTTGGAAAAGCTTCATTTTTAAAGTATTTTTGACATAATCAAAAGAAGCAAGCGCTGGAAATATTTTAGAAAAGTATATTCACACTGATCAGTGGTAGTATTTCACAGAATGTCAGGGATTGGAAGGGACCTCAAGAGATCATCTAGCCCAATCCTCCTGCCACCTCCTGCCTTAAATTTGAGTTTAAAATTTCAGAACTCACATACTACTCTGAGAATAAAAAGGAATGGGTCAAACTGAAGTGAAGGAAATTTTAGGGGGAGGCATTAAGGAACTAAATTAAGCACTTGAATACATAATCTAGGATTACTGGGGATTTTTAAAAAAACAGGTTAGATAAAAACATCACAAATAGATCCAAATATACCAGAAGGTTTGTCTGTCTGATCTCAGAGGCTACTTCCATCCCAGTTTTCTACAAACCCGACAGCACAACAACTAACAGTATTTTCAGATAATTACTTCTCAGAGCATCAGTCTTGCTCATCCCAAAAATCTACTGCTTTTCAAAAACCACTCTCTCCAAAAAACCAGATACATGAAGACAGACTCCAGTGCTTCCTCAGATGTTTAGTCTGCAAGTTTCTACTTCTATAATTTAACAATCATCATTAGCTTCCTGACTCTGCTCCTTCACCAACACATTCTAAATCTGAATTATTTTCTTGCCTTTGCTGTTTTTAGTGGTTTAGAGCCAGGGCATGTTTCAGCATCAGAGACTGGGGGATGCTGCAGGTTAAGAGGAAGCAGGTAGGAATTCAAGAGTTTAAAAAGCAATGTACCAAAGAGCACATCCTAATAATGGCCAGTTCCTTTCCTGCCCCACAAACATCAATTCTAAATATTTAACGAGGAAACACTGAATGTTCATTTTTATAAACTAACAACTGTAAAAAGTACAGGTGGCTGGAAAAACAGCAACAATAACAAAGGTCCTTTTCAAGTTGTGCTACTGTAACGTGCGGTGCTTTGCTTCTCAAGAATATTTTTATATCTCTGGAGTAGAAGCTAAAAGAGCAATTTGTATTGACAATATGATGATCTTAATTGCAATACAGCAGATTATACACTTAATAGGGTGTGCATACTCTTTGTCAGCAACCTACTGTATTTTCATATCTCCCTCAGTTAAAAAACCAATAAGCCATCTGCAGCTGTTTATGTATGAAATCCAACATAGGGGAAAAACATTTGCACTACAGGACACATAATTTAAAATGAAATTGCAAGATAAGGTGTTTGACAGGGCGGAGGGAAGCTGCAGAATGGAGAAAAAAATCCATCCCCATGACTACTGGTCTTTTCTCCTCCCTGCTCATTGCTGTTCGACTCTTCTTGGATTCCAGAGCTTGTTTTATTCCTCAGCAGCCTCTACACAGACTGGTGGATTCAGTCACAGTTGGAAATTGCAGAACTGGAGTTTGTTTCAGAACGAGAAGAAAGGCAAGTTTAAGTATCGCTTTAGCAGCAGATGGCTTTGCTTTGGATTCTTTTGTACACAAAGGAGATGTGTTTGCTGGCTTTGTAATTCACTCCAAAAGGGAAAAGAAAAAATTTGGTAAAGGCTCTGTGGACATGACTTGAATTTTTCATGAGGTAAGAAGTCAGAAAATCCATAAAACTGGCAAAAGTTACTGAAAGATGTCATTAGAAGAATTATTGTAGCCTGTACATTTTATATTTTTTATTAAATAGAATTTATCTGTGCAATTATTTGGAACAGAAAATGAACAGAAAATGTTTGCAACCAAAACGTACTGGTCACCTTGAAGGAATGGGACTGTGCATCTCATCAGTAAGAAAATAATACTTAGGAAAGAAAGCCTTTTTAGAATTGACTTGATTTGAGACTATGCTTTTAACATTCTTTTGCTTATGCACATTTTGGTAATGTTTCTGCATCTGGAGGAATGAAACTACTAGGCTAAGTGGATTATTTCTTTTAGTGTTAAACTCTCACTATAGTAGAGAACTGAAGTAATCAATTCTCTTATTAAGCACTTCTGTCCAATGCTGACAATAGCTGTAGCTGCCGTTCAACAATGTTGATTCTGCTAATATTTATCAGCTTTTTAAAAATGCCTTTGTTTATTGCAATAGTGCAACATGCTGCAGTAAATACCATCGTAACTTAGTTTTCCAGTGCTATGAATATTCCAGATATTAAAACAAGTGTGTCTGTTTTATTGCCAAGGAAATGTTTAAATTCCTTTGCAGAAGGGCATGTATTAGAGACTAAACTTTTTAACTTGCAGTAAAAACCAAGCTGTGAAAAGAAATTAATTTTTTCCTGCAAAAAAGGACATTGTAGCTGATCAGTATGTCTAAAGCTAAGGTAGTGAGTGAATGGATCAGAATACCCCTACAAGGGACTTCTCCTTAATGGCAGAAAGTGCCAAAGAAGCCCAACTACCCACACTGAACCTTGGGAGAGGACACTAAGCTCTCACTATCAAACTGTGCTGTGCAGCCATGAATAAATAAGCAAGTACAGCAAGTAGTGCATAAAATATTACAAACCTGGCTCAGACTCTTGTCCACTGAGTGCCCACAGCTTCTCCTGCTAACATAAAAAGCAGGGAAGAGCAGAGCTTTTCTTTGAAGGTATCTCACTACCAAGCCAGGTCCCCTGCTAGCACCTGGTCTTTTTTCAAAAGGCAGGACTGTGTGTGAGTCAGGTGAATACCACAGGCAGTGCAAAGACAAAGATCACCCTTGGGGTAAAGCAGCCAGACTTTAGGCACTTACATAGCTCCAGAGGCAGTAAAGCTCATCAGGATGGCAGTACCACTGCTTGGCCTCTTGTCCTTATAGCACATGCACCCTTCTGTGTGATAAACCCAGCCAGGCAATTAGTGCTGCTCCAGGGAAAAGCAGTGCACAGTGTATTTCAGGAAATACATTGCCTGAAGGTGCTGTTGGCCAAACACATCATCAGTTCCTGCAGAGTCTGACTGTGCCAGCTTCACAATCCCTTCCATTTATAATAACAACAACAACATAACAGGAGCAATGACTAAATAATGGCAATAAATTCTGCAAAATGCTTGACAAATCTATACATAAATTATTTCTAGTAATAACATCCACTTCTCCCTTTTTTCCATCCACTTTAACTTCCCACTGCTGCTTCATCTTTCTCCACAGGGTCTCAAGCAGTATGATGTTTATTAGTAGGGGTGAAGAATGATCACTTTTCCAGCTAGTTTCTCAGTAATTCCTACTTCCAAAAGGAATTAAGGTAAGTTAGAGTTGAGTTTTGAAAGGTTTATGTGTGTAACATATATATCCATCTTTTAAAGTAACTCTGAGATCCTTCTTTTTTCCTTTACCAGGTTGGAAACAGCTTCTTTCAGGCCATAAGGGTGGTGAGCCTTTGACTCAAGATTAACTTAATGATAAATTCAAACCTCAAACTGAGCCTAATTTTTTTTTCCATTAGCAGTTGATTTATAACAACAGAATTGTATTAATATATTTTTGTTTGACAACTGCTGGAGTTAGAACTGAAAGAAGAATCAGCTCTCTGTCTCCGGAGCACATGTTATATTTAACCACTGAACATTTTGGGCACAGCATTTGTCAAACTTGCACAACGGCAAACAATGTGAAAAGAAATAAGATGACCTTTGGCAACTACGGTTATGGACATAATTATATAACTAAGATTTGATCTTCATTTGGTTTATATTTTTCTCAAATTAGAATCATAGAATACCAGTTGGAAGGGACCTCAAGGATCATATGGTCCAACCTTTCTTGGTGTAAGACTGAGGAAAAAAGATGTGCTATCTTGAACACAAAAGCAGAATGGGAAGTTCCCTTAAAGATGCCATTCATAGAGGTGTTGAATATCACTTAAACTCAAGCTCACACCACTTTGATTAAGCCAGAGGGATCTGGTGTATTAGCTCACATTGCTTTATGGGTCTACAGAAAATACAAGTGTGATGGCAGGACCTAATTCTTCATTTTTCTGATAGGAAAAGAGCCACAGATTATCCTCATCAGAGTTCCTTAAGCTTGATCTTCAGCTGAGAGATATTAAAATAATTTTCTTTTGAGAAGCAAAGTTTATCCGCAGTTGGTAAAGGACAACTTGTGAGTTTCAACATAGCTGTCAGTTTTATTTCTTACACCAGTGTCAGAGTGGAACCTCAGAAAAGGAGCATCAGCCTCTATCCACATGCACATCTACAAACCACTGACACTCAACCAGCAGCTTTTCCTTGTAGGATTTCTTGGTGCTGTAACTAATTAGGTCAGATTCTCTCAAAACTTTTCAAGGACACTGACTATAAAGACAGACTGACTGCCTTGGAAACCTCCATTCCAAGTATCTTCTAAATAATCCTAGTTTTTGTCCATAGGTTGGGAGATGCTTCACCATGGATAAAGCCATTCAGCATCCCAGTGAGATTCTGGGGAATCAAACTGTCTCTAACATCAGCTACTCCCAATTTTTGAACTTTGACACGTGCCAGCCTTCCTTCCTTGCAGAATTCCTGCTCATTACAGCTTACACATTAGTTACAATAGTGGGGCTTTTTGGAAATCTCTGCCTAATTATTATAATAAAGAGAAGGAAAGAAACTCGAAACGTGACCAACATTTTGATTGCCAACCTTTCTTTATCAGATGTCTTGATCTGTATCATGTGCATTCCTGTCACTGTGGCCTATACGCTAATGGACTACTGGATATTTGGGGAAGCCATGTGTAAAGTCACTTCCTTCATACAAAGTCTATCTGTCACAGTCTCCATTTTCTCCCTCGTACTGATTGCTGTTGAGAGATACCAGTTAATTGTGAACCCACGTGGCTGGAAGCCTAGTATTTCACACGCTTACTGGGGGATCCTTTTCATCTGGGGGTTCTCCCTCATCATATCCATTCCTTTTTTAGTATTTCACCAGTTAACTGATGAGCCCTTTAAGCATCTATCTTTCCATAGTGACTTTTACAAGAACAAAGTCGCTTGCATTGAAGTGTGGCCCTCCACCACAGAACGACTGGTTTTTACCACTAGCCTGCTGGTTTTCCAGTACTGCCTCCCACTGGGGTTTATTTTTATCTGCTATCTCAGGATATTTGTTTGTCTTCGAAGGAGACATGGGAAAATAGACAGGATGAGAGAGAATGACAACAGAGTGAGTGAAAACAAAAGGATTAACATGATGCTGGTATCAATCGTTGTGACATTTGCAGCTTGTTGGTTGCCCCTCAATATATTTAATGTTGTGTTTGACTGGAACCATGAGGCACTGATGAGCTGTAACCATAACCTGGTATTTACAATATGCCACCTCGTGGCCATGATCTCCACATGTATCAATCCCATCTTTTATGGCTTTCTCAACAAGAATTTTCAGAAGGATTTGATAATATTAGTTCACCACTGCAAATGCTCAGCCTCACAAGAGGAATATGAAAACATTGCCCTCTCAAATCTGCAGACTGATGCTTCTAAGGAATCCCTGAAATTAAAAAATCCCCCTGTTGAAATCTAAAATCATTCTACCATGTTTTCTAAAAGTTTATATATTGTTGCAGATGACTTTCTGTAGGTCTTGATCATGTTGCCACTGAGGTAGTCTTTGCCAGGATTATGTTCCTACAGGCATACTCTCAACGATGCTTTTTCATGGTATTAATGCTAATAAACCACATCCAACAGTCCCAAAGATCAATAATAATTACAAACAGTATTATCACCTTATTTTTTTTTTTTTAATCCACTATTTCCAAGTCCCTGGCATGCTCCCTTAGTACCAGTAAAGGTATTTCCATCTCAGCCACTGACATGTTTGTCCTTCCTGGCTTCACTCCAGTAAGCCATGAGTCCCATGGCATTTCTAAGTTCAAATCCTTTTCACAGACTGCTCTTTGGCCTCTTCATTTTCCAGCCCTATATTTTTCCCACTTCTGGTTAACCTGCACAGCAGCTCAAAGGCACTTCACACCCTAAGGAGGACCTTCTAGAATAGTCCTAAACCTCCACCATCTTCCTTTCAGCCCCAGTATCCAGGCTGCTTTGCTTTGGTTCAGCCTAGAAACTGAATTTTTTCAATGGAAAAGGCTAGACTGGGATTTTTTTTTTTTGTGAGCACTAACATAGGCTCCATGTGATGGACTGCAAATTAAACCTAGACTGATGCAGCTCGAGATAAAACACGTACTTAGCATTTCTCCTAAAAGCTTTGTCTCCTACTCCAAAGCACCAGGATGGCTCATTGCTTTCTCTGTTACCATCATTACTGGTCCTTCAAACAGACCTTTCAGAATCTCAGTTATTAGAGAAATACACCATGAATTCAGAGTGAATTTTGCCTTAGCTGCTACTCAGCCAGACTACAGGTTCCTCTCCGAGCAGAAAATGAGGCTGGGTTTTTAATTTCAGAAATATCTTTGTCCACTTCTCTGCACAAGCAAGAGGCTGCACTCAAAGCAAACACAGGCATTTATGTGTGACTGTGTTTGAAACTAGTTACTTTTGTAACACAGTGCATAGAAACCTGAGGGTGTGCTATCAAAAGCAGCTTTTCTCCTACTAAAACATTTTTAAAAACACTTTCTAATATAGCTCTAAGAAAATCACCAAATGTATTTTTCACCCTTGTGATAGTGCCAACATTAGCAATCATTTAATACTGGGCTTTTAAACACAACTCTTAGAACACTTAAGTCAAACAATTCACTCTGCTGTCTCTGATTCAAGTTCAATAGAGTTAATTACCCATATTGCTAAAGCCTTTTCTTCTTTTAATGCCAAAAATCACTCCTGTTTTAACCCTTGGACATGAAATCCCTTGTAATTTAGTCTCTAACATTAGCAATTTACCAATGTCTCATTTAAGCAGAAAGATTTGACATTCAGATTGCAGTCAGCTCCTTGGTGATTCAGCCTGATGAAATTTCCCTTGAGGCCATGAAATTCTCCTGGTTAGGGACCATCATTTCCATGCAGTTCTTACAAAATTCAGTCAGGTTATAGTTCTCTTGTCCAGCCACTGCAGCACTAGGGCCAACTGTGCCCATCAGAGGAGCTCTGGGAGAAAAAGACTCATTTGAAATCTAGTAACTGTCAAAGTCTTCAGAGCAGCACAACTCACAAGAACGGCAGAGTTAGTGACAGCAAACTCAAGTATTTGAGTGACAAATATGGATAAGTTTTGAGAGACTTCAGGGGGTTTTCCTCTAATTAGGTCAGATATAATGCATGTGAAGTAGACTGCATAAACACCCCAAACTTAAACACTTGCCTTTGTGCATCACAGAAGGAAAAGCTGGAGACACCTAAACACCCAGTAAGGGTGAATGGTCAGACTGTTGAGAGCATTTCACAATTAATTCCATTAACTCCAGTCTTCATTTAGAACATGGCATTCACAATATACTCTGATTTATTAATAAGAGACACAACAATTCAGATTACTTTCAGTTCTCCTCATGGCAAATATCTCAGATGATACCGAATGTTTGAACCAGGCCCAGCTGAGAGATCCCTGTGTGTGAACTTGGCCCAGGTGGCTCCCACAGACTGTTCCCACCCCAGGGGCACTTAGTTGTATAGCACAGGTGGCCTGGAGTGATTCAAACACAGCCACAAAATTAACTTCAGCCCAAATTAAGTGGTTGGTGGTCCTGCAGAAGCTCTTGTGACCTTACAAGAGGGCCAGGGGTGCTGATGGATGGTCACCCCTCACTGTCATTCCTTACAAGTGGTTGGGCAGTACATTTCTGTGGCATTAAGCACATATTAAACAAAAAATAAAATAAAAAAAAAGAAAAAGGTTGCTATGGCTTTTTATAACACCCACTGACTACTCCTGACATCCTGATCAGAGTGAAGCAATCAATTTTTCCAGTCTGAATCTTGGCAGAAGAGGGTTCTTTGTTAGCAGGTGGAAGCTCTCTGAGCAGCAGAGGCAACGCCAATGATAATACTTGTGACTTGATTTCTTCTCATCGTTCCTTCCTCACCCTGTCAGTTGGCTCAAGTGCTGATGCTCCATTTCTCTGCTTCTGTTATCAAGTATCTCTTGTCTTAATGCTGCACTTTCAAAAATTGCTGCTAACCTAACAGAGTGGCATCAGTGTCTGCAAGACATCGCCCTTCACACTGCCTCTTCTCTCCTGACACACACAGTGTGGGACCTAATTGCCAGACAGGTCAATAGGAGTGAACTGACTTCAAGAGAAGTTACTTATTTTTCATATGTAACACTTATGGACTCCAATAGGACGTGTGTAACTGAGCAATGTACAACATTTAAGGGCTGTTCAAGTCATAATATTAAACTGATAAATGCTGCCCTGTGATATGTAACGCCAGTAAACTTTATCTGCCCTTATTTCACTGGTATAGCAGGTAGATAAAATTCTAACAGCCTTGCTCCCAGGCTGTTGGTACTTGATGCAACCTCATGGGCAGCCCTGAGCTTCCTCAGGGGAGCAGAAACATGGAATTAATTACAGAAAGCAAAAGAGAAGCCTGAACACCACAACAATCAAATCTGCAAACAAAGCCTTACCAGTGATGTTTCCTTAAAAAAACCTGCACCAGAGCTTTGTTCAAGTTGCTGGGACATGTAGACCAGAACAATATATTTATAAATATGTTTATAAATTAATATATCCTCTACATGTATTTGTGTTTTATGGTTGACTGGTTTAACTGGCAGCACATAGACATAGAACCAGTGTCAGATACTAGGGAATGGCAGTCATTGTGAAAATGATCCTGTTGAACAGAGCTCTATCCATTATTGACTGTAATTATGTGTGTGGACAAAAGCAGTGCCATTGCTGTTTGTTATTTAAATACTTTGATTCCTCCCACCTACTGAGAAATAAATATTACCCTGTGTAAAAAAACTGTTGCGTTGCCCAGCTGGTAAATTTTACTGCCTGTGATAGGGTAGTTCTCATACAAACAATTCTGGAAACCGTTTCACATGTTTAACTACTAGATAAACAAAGATCAGTGAAAAATCCAGAAGATAAAACAACTTAAAACCAGCTAAAGAACCTTCTCAGGGCTCCCGGTGCTCACACACTTTTTTTGTGCAGAAGGACAGAATCATAAAACAAGGAGCTTTCAAGTGAATTTATGCCTCAAGGGCAGAGCAACTTTTTACTACGGTGCTTTATGATTTGTACTCAAATGGAAGCAACATGGCTGAAATACTGTTTTCTTGGTCATCTTGCAGACACAATGAATTATCTGTGCAGTTTTTCAGAGTGGAAGTTTCCCTCCAGAACTCAGGAAATTTTATCTGCATCACAAATATTGAGACTTCTCCCGAGTGCTGCATTGCAGTCAGTACACATCCATTTCCAAAGCAGCATCTGCTGCTGTGTTTTAAGTCATCAGTATGTAAGGAGAAAGATACTTCTGATTTTTCTTGCTTGAGCCAAAATATTCACCCCACACGGGTATATTTATCAGTACTTTATCACACACAATAAAAGCTTCTGGGGTTTAACAGCAATTCTAATTCCTGTGACAGATTCCAGCCTTGGAGATGATGCTTTTATTTTACCCAACTCTGAGCCCACCACAAGTGGCAAATGAAAGCCTCCTTGTGTTAAGATTCAGTCAGGTCTTACAGCAAAGAGCATCAGAAAGCCTAAGGGCTGCTCTAAGAGTACAACCAACCTGTGCCTCTGCTGCAGGACAGCCCTTGACATCCTCACTGGTTGTAAGTTTATCCCCCTTTCCAAAAGAAAGGTCAGAGGGACCTCACTGAGCCAACAGGATAAACCTGAGCGTGTTTTGAAGTGCTCTTCATCAATAAAACCAGCTAAAAGTTCTGCCTGTGTCCAGGAGTGCATCCAAACCATGGACATACTGTGTTTCACTGTTCAGCTCAAGTAACTGAAGTCCTGACACAGGCTGGGAACATGGGATTGTTGGTTTCTAATTAAAGATGGAAGTTCAAGCTCCTTTTAAAAGCTGGCCACAGAATGAGCATGGAATCCAAAAGCAAATTCCGAGTTGACTGAAAGGTCATCAAACAGAGGGAGATAATTGCTGGTTGATGTTCCAGGAAACCTAAGCTCTGACACTAAATTTAAAAAGGAAAAAAAAAAAAGCCTGCTGGAAGCCTTTGATGAACAACAACAATAAGTTTCTTTCTTCCCCATCATACAAACAGCCTGAGCATGGAGATACTGAGGGCATTATGTGAGAGAAGCCCAGCTATCACATGAGCCCAAGCATCCTGTTAAACCTCATGTCTTTATGCACTGAAGAGCCTCTATTTTAAGGGAAAATGAACTTTTTTTTATTTGCATCATTCACTTTTCTGGGTGATCAATTTGGATTTGATTTACTTATGATTACGCAGCTTTGAGTCTTTACCACCTTCCAAAAAGGAAAATAAAGAGTGTGCTACAACTTAAGGGGTGCTCAGGTTGCAATAAAAGGCCGTGTGGGGTTAGTGTTCAAATACTTCCAGTGTGGTTTTGAACAGAGGGGATCTGCAGCAGCTTCACAAAAAGCATCTGAGAAGAACAAGAGCAAGTTATGAACAAAACCAAAATGTGAACAAAGAAAAATTATGAACAGGCAAATTTGATATAATCAAGAGTTAACAACACATCTGCTGCTAAGAAATAATAGCTTCTTGGATTCTTAAAGTAGCTCAAAAAGAAGAGAATCAATTGCAGTTTAATAATTAAGGCAGTTTTAAAAACAGAGAATGACAGAGTCATAGAGGATGGTGAGGGAACCACCTCTTGAGACAGTCTAGTCTAGCCCCCAAGCTCTGTAAAATGCAGTGATTTTTCTTAAGTAGAATGATAAATTTACCTACTTAAAGCTTCAACAGACAAGTGCTCCTGGGAGGGCTGGCCACAAAGGAGACATGAGGGTGTGCAGGGTCAGCAGAGCCCACATTTCTGCCACATCATGTCACTTAACCACCACTGACCTCCATGGGAAGCTTGGTGCCTGGCTCTGGCTCAGTTTCTCCATTCTGGAGGAACTTCTTCTCCATCCCAGTTCATTTTTCTGGCAAACCAGGAGCTGATATTTCCGAGTTTAAAAAAACCCAACAAAATAATATCAAAATCCAAATTTCCCCAGTGAAGGTCACTATGGTGGCCAGAGCAAAGGCAGCATGGAGAGGCAGTGGTGATGGGCAAATATGCAAGGCAGAAAGGAATTTATTTTTATTTCCTTTTAATCAACCAGACCAAACTTGGGCTGAAATCAATAGAAATTAGTTTCTTGCCCATTTTACCTGTGCAGTCGTGACAGATGTAGAAGCTGATGTTTCTGTACATGCTATGCTTAGAAAAAAAAGAGAAACTGCCTTAGATAACCAGAATCCAGAGATCCTGCAAATTACAGCCATCTACATTTTATATTAAATATGTCAGACTTGATCCTAAGAAATAACTCAACCTTTTATGCTGACTTTATTTGTTTTGGGGCTGGAGCAATCAAAGTGCTCCCTGAGGCAGGCATTACTCGCATGCCACCTTTAGCACAATCAGATTAGCAGCGTTTAAGAAGACCCTGTGGGTGACCAAGTGAATGCTCAGCATTGAAATGAGATGGTCTGAAAAGAGAACGTGCAGCCCAGGCCACTTGGAGAGGACCGTGCTCACCATATGGTCCTCCTGCTACACCCGTGCTATTCCTAGCTTCAAACGCTGGAAGTGGAATGGGCAGATTTAAAAATAAGGCTTTGATCCCACCACAGCATCTGCTGACCACACCATAGACCTTTTTGCACCCTTCAGATGATCCCTCTTAGTCCCCTCACAAAGCAGGATCACACACTTTGTTCTTTCTTACCCAGTTCCTTCCATCTGCTCTTACCTGTACAGCTTTCTCTCCTGCTCTTCTCACAAACCACTGCTTGGACTCTTGATATTACTTATCCAGCTGGAAAGAAAGCAAAGTTGTACTTCAGCTGGAGCGGGTCCAGAGGAGGGCCATGAAGATGAGGGCTAGAGAACCTCCCCTGTGAGGACAGGCTGAAGGAGTTGGGGTTGTTCTGCCTGGAGAAGAGAAGGCTCAGGGGGGACCTCAGAGTAGTTTCTCAATACCTGAAGGGGGCTACAGAAAGGCTGGGGCAGGACTTTTTAATAGGGTCCAGGATGGCAGGACTAGGAGTAATGGATGCAAATTGGAAGAGGGGAGATTTAGGCTGGAGAGAATAAATTAGTTCTTTCCTGTGAGGGTGGTGAGACACTGGAACAGGTTGCCCAGAGAGGCTGTGGGTGCCCCCTCCCTGGAGGTGTTTTAAGACCAGGCTGGATGAGGCAACCAACCCAAATCATTCAATGATTCTATGAAATGAGCCTTTCAATTCATGAAAACCATCTACATAACATGTACTGCCAGCAGACCCACTCTTTTTACCCTACTGCACAGCATTCAGATCAATCTGCTAACTAATTTTTAACGACCCAGTAGCCATTCTGCAAAAGCGAACCTTGAAAGGCTTCAGTATCTGCAGGGAATGACAGATACAGAAGAAATTGTCTCTGCACAGCCAGTAACCATCATAAATCCTCACAGATGCACTAATGATAGAAACCTGTCTCGCACAGCTCTCGCTTTCATGCAAAGAACACACCAAGTATAAACCACTTGGTGTGCAGAATCAAAGGTAGGAAACGTGTCAAATCATGAATGGTTTGGGTTGGAAGGGACCTGAAAGATCATCTAATTCCAAAACCCCTGCCATGGCCAGGGACACCACACCAGGTTGCTTAGTGCCTTATCCAGCCTGGCCTTAAACACCTCCAGGGGTTGAGGGGGCATCCACAGCCTCTCTGGGCAACCTCTTCCAGTGTCTCACCACCCTCACAGTGAAGAATTTCTTTCTTATATCCATCTTAAATCTTAATTTTTGAAGTGGTTACTGAGTGAGGAAAGTTTTAACCAAAATACAGAGGCCATGGATGACTCCTGTCTCACAGCTCATCAAGCATTTGTAGCTACACTGGGATAGAGCTCAGCTTGCTCCACCTGCATTCTCAGTTCCCATCTCCCACTCCGTCACTTACTGGGAAAGAGCAAAGATGAAGCTTCTCACAGTGTTTAGCAAGAACACCTACATGTTGGAACTGCTTTCCAACTCCTTGGGCACCGTTGTGCAAGCTTATTACCAGTGCCACCTCCAAGTACTGGGCTACCAGATACCAAACTCATCCCTTTCCCTCCCTGAGATTTTGGCAGGGGTATGATTTCCCCAGCACATCTGAAATAAGGATTTGTCAAAGGTAGGAAAGGAAATAGAGTCATATAATAGTTTAGGTTGGAAGGGACCTTAAAGATCATCTAGTTCCAAGCCCCCTGCCATAGGCAGGGACACCTCCCACTAGACCAGGTTGCTCAGTGCCTTGTCCAGCCTGGCCTCAAACACCTCCAGGGATGGGGCATCCACAGCCTCTCTGGGTGATGTTTGACTGTGACCACATCCTGCCACAGGATAACAGGCAGTCAAACCCACGCAGAGCTTGCATTCCTGTCATTCTCCCAGAGCCAAACATAAGCCTGCTCTCCACTCCACCTGAGAGCCAAATGACACTGACATGAAGGCTCCTTGAAATTCCACATCACTGACATTCAAAAACATGGTATTGCTTGGTGTCTGTCTCACGTGGGGACTTGTCAGTGAGCTGCTGTGAAGAACAGGCTAGTGCAGCAGGGACAACCCTCAGGGGACATTCTAACACTTGTTTCAGAGCTCTCAGCAGCCAACTGCAGCTCCCAAAGGGATAAGTAGATTTTGATAATTGAGTTGACTCCAGTTTCCCAAACGAGATGGACAATTGATCTGGTATCATAGAGCACGTGGCCAGACTTAAGCAGTTTGTCATACCTCATTACACAATTTGCCTCAGCGACCAGTTGCACATCTATAAGACATCCTCTGGAGAAAAAAATAACTAAATAAATAAAAAATTAAATGTATTACTCCCAAAATTGGCAGAAGACACAGCGACATTCTTGTTAAAAACTAAGCCTTGAACCTTTCTGAAGAAATTGGTGAGCTTCCAATGCCATGGACAACTTTTTCTGAGCAAGTATTTTGCTCTTTAAATACTTCCAAAACACGAAGCTATTGGATGTCACAAAGATAAGACATCTGCAGGTCAACTGCCTCGTCCAAAGCATCATGAAAATTAAGGTCAAACTCATCCCTTGATCCCTGCCCAGTCCTATTTAATCTTCTTTGGTTCCCAGGCTTGTTGGGACAGACTGGGAAGAGCAGCAATCCCTGTTTGCATGTTACTGGGAGACCTCTAACGCTTCCTTCATGAACAACTCTTCCTCCCAGGCAGGATGAGGCTTTCAGGGTGACAAATCACCACACCTTATGCCAACTACTATAAAATACAGTGAAAGCACTCACACACCATATTATCAATTTATTCATACACTGCATTTAGACCAAACCTCAAGAGAACCCAAACCTTCTGGGTTTGGCACATGAATCACCTCAGCTGCCTATCAAGTTCCACCATCAGGTTTGCCATTCTGCCACTAGCTCTGAAACTTCCACAGGTTCTCCTGGTGGCCTCCATGTAAACATGCAGAGCCTCAACTTATGAAACAATCACATTCATTCTTCACTCAGTTTCAAAAAGAAGAAAGAAAAATAATCAAAATTCTTCCCCCTTCTTACCCTTTTATTTATCTCTTTGTCTCTGAGGACCAGGGTTAAAGTTCCAGCTCAGTCACAAGACACAGGGTTTGATGGAAATGCTTCAGTTCCTAATTAATTATTTGTCCACATCATAAAACAATTAAGGCTCAATCTGTCATTATTAGCCATTACTGTTTGGCCAAGGCAGCAGCTTGCATTGGTCCCACCTGAAGCACAGGCTGGGCTGGGCAAGTTTAACAGCAACTACCTGCACAAGGCACACCTTTAGCTAGAAAAAAATTATTTATTTTCAAAAAAAGAATCCAAATTGGCATAAAATTTAAGAGGAGTGGTTATTTTATTGCTATATTTCCTACTAGAGTTTGTTTGGTACAAAGCATTTTCTGCTTAGATTCTATCTAATTAATTTTTCATGTTAAGAACCTTATCAGTGCCAGATGGCTGTGATCTGGCCACTTAGAAAGCAGGAGGAATCAGTCAGAAAAAAAAGCCAAAGCCCTCAGATTTGTCTGCTGAGCCCTCTTTTTATCTGTGGTCTTGCTCATCAAATTGTATTATATACCTTTGAACTGGTAAGTAATTTGAGAGACTCACGAATCTTTATGATTTAATACTTCCATTTCCCCAGCCTTCAGCTTTTACTCTCCAAGGTAAAAGACAGGAGTGCAGAATATTAATCCTTGAGTTACCTTTTCCTAGGTCAAAAGATCTTTGCATGCTCTCTAACATCACTTAACTTAGAGGAAATAAGACAGAGGTGGCTCCCACTGTCACTTTCAATGTGACAAAGGGCAAAGGACAAGCATCCCCACCAGGATGGCTGAATCCTGCACAACCACAACCAAATCTGGTGTTTGTCAGTGCAGGGAGGAGCACAGCTCCCTTCTCCCTGGGGCTACCCAAGCACTGCAAAGGCATTTCTATCCTCTCCACACCAGGTTGCACTTGCCAGAATGTCTTAGGGAAAGGACAAATAAGGCTTCTTAATTATAGCCCTTCTGTTGTTCCACTCAGGGTTTTTTCAGTAAAAGGGGAACAGGCATGAAGAGCAGTTAATCAGCTGCTCCTAACTAATGAAGTTCTGGAGACTGATTTTTTTTCAAGTGATCAGCAGAGCAAACACATATTTCCACATCTCAGAATCTCGACATTTTTAACCAATGTTTTCATTTGTTGATCCTCAGCTATTTTCATTAACCACAAAAGGGTCAGAGATGGACAGTTAACAGCCAACATGGGCCCTTCAGAACTCAAAGATAGTTTATGTGAAGGTTTAGATTCTCTGGAGGTGTTCAAGGCCAGGCAGGATGAGGCACTGAGCAACCTGGTCTAGTGGGAGGTGTCCCTGCCCATGGCAGGGGGATTGGAACTCCATGATCTTGAAGGTCCCTTCCAACCCAAACCATTCGCTCTGTGCCTCATCCAGCCTTCTTACAGCTTCCAAGATTGGAATACCCTGAGAATCAATAGCCATTGACAGTAGTTTTCTGGGTTGTGAAGTAGATATTGGTGCAATGTATCTGCTTAGGGATGTTTCTTCTTCCTTTCACAAGGAACCTCCCACTAGACCAGGTTGCTCTGTGCCTCATCCAGCCTGGCTTTAAACACCTCCAGAGATGGGGCATTCACAACCTCTCTGGGAAACCTCTTCCAGTGTCTCACCACCCTCACAGGAAAGAACTTCTTTCTTCTCTCCATCTGAAATCTCCCCTCTTCCAATTTGCATACATTATTCCTAGTCCTGCCATCACATATCCTATTAAAAAATCCTACCTCAGCCTTTCTGTAGCCCCCTTCAGCTATTGAGAAACTACTATGAGGTTCCCCTGAGCCTTCTCCAAGCTGAACAACCCAAACTCTTTCAGCCTGTCCTCATAAGGGAGTTGCTCCAGCCCTCTCATCATCTTCATGGCCCTCCTCTGGACCTGCTCCAACAGCTCAATGTCCTTCTTATGTTGAGGGACCAAAACCCATAAGGGGCCAAAAGCAAAGGATGACTCCTCATGCTTAGACAGGTTCAGAGACCATCTCCCTGCAGTTCTCAGTTGAATTAATTCATGCAGTGCGTGTAGATAGTGTTATCAAGAGATGAAAATGAACACATGACTTAAATACACATTTATCAGAGGGAGTGGAACAGCTGAGGTCAATTTTCATTTTTGCTTCTGTACTTAGACATGCTTTGTAGATATTTTCCTTCAGCAAATGATACAATCTATCAAAATTAAAACCAACACAATGTAATCTTTCCTCTGATTTAATTGTTCCCCTTCTACCAGATATACAAGCCAAAAATGCATCCAAAGTAATATTTACAACTGAAAGATTATTTCAGAATGAGCATAAATGCCCTAATGGCTTCAGAATGACATGCTGGGAGTCATGCAACGCATTGATTTTTGCTACTTAATTGTAAAAGATTTCCAAAGTATGTAGGCATGAATCTGAGCTGATATTTCCCAGGCATCTCTAATGGAATTGGGCATTCAGAACCCTTGGAAGATCAGTCTCCTTTTCTGGGCAGCAGCATCTGCACCCTGGGTGCTTAGAATCAGAGAATCATAGAATGGTTCGGGTTGGAAGGGACCTCAAGTATCATCTAGTTCCAACGCCCCTGCCATGGCCAGGAACACCTCCCATTAGACCAGGTTGCTCAATGCCTCATCCAGCCTGGCCTCAAACACCTCCAGGGAGGGGGTATCCACAACCTCTCTGGGCAACCTCTTCCAGTGTCTCACCACCCTCACCATAAAGAATTTCTTCCTTTATATCTAGCCAGAATCTACCCTCTTCCAATTTACATCCATTGTTCCTGATATAGCTGAGGAGCAAAGCTCTGGGGAAAGCTGCAAAGACAAGGTCAGAAGGAGAGATACATGGAAAGACACAGAGCAGAAATTCAGATGGTGTCCATTTCTTTGGTCTTCAGGGAGTTGCAGTGAAGTACGAAGCCAGGCCATGAGTCCCTGGAGCTTTGCTCACCATTAGCTTGGGAAGATCTGACCTGAAAACTTAAAAGCTTTTCCTCATAGCTCCATGAGCTGGCCCAAGGTATTTGTATGCACAAATTTCCTCTTTAAATCACAGAATGTCAGGAATTAGAAGGGACCTAAAGAGATAATCTAGTCCAATCCCCCTGCCAGAGCAGGAACACCAAGATCAGGTCATAGGAAAGTATCCAGCTGAGCTCGGAGTTTTTGCACTCTCCTGTAAAAAAAGAGCCAAGTGAAGAACACAATTCAACATCACCCCAATTAACAAATGGGGTTTCTCCTGTCCTTTCCTTACATCTCTTCATCTCCCAACTTTGTTTCCAACTCCCTTCCCTTGCTGTACCTCCTGAATGTTTAATGCCATGTCCAGGCTCTCAATGGAGAAATTCCAGCACTGAGAGGAAGAACTGAGGACTTCTTTGCATGGAGCAGGTTGACACTTTCAGCAGGGACACACCACGTGTTGGGGAGTGCTCCATCCCAAACTGGTGCCAGTGGAGGAACAAGCTGACCTGTCATGTACTCGTGAATTAAAAGACCCGTGTCTTAGGGACATGTTTTAATTAAAAAACCTACAAACAAATCCCCCACATCTCTGCTGCAGCCTTAATTTCACAACTCGAGTGCTCAGAAATATTTCAGCTGCCCGGTAACAGGTTATGGGATGTTCTGCTGGAGTTTGCACAGACACAGGGCGCTGGTGCCATCTGCTGTTTGCTCGGTACGAGCAGGCAGACACCAGCAAATCAAAGCATAACAAAAAGAAACGACTTAATATATTGATATCTGGCATAAATTAAAATCCTTCGGGTGCCAGGGAGTCTTTTGTGGCCGGTCAGGGATAAACAGGATTTCAGATAAGATTTATCTGCAAGGGAAATATCACAAGCAAATCCTTGCTGACACAGTCCTTAATGCAGTGTGAAATGAGACACAATCACGGAATGGTTTGGGTTGGAAAGGACCTTAAAGATCATCTAGTTCCAACCCCTCCACCATGGACAGGGATACCTCCCACTACACCAGGTTGCTCAATGCCTCATCCAACCTGGCCTGAAACACCTCCAGGGAGGGGGCATCCACAGCCTCTTTGGGAACCTCTTCCACGGTCTCAGCATCTTCACAGTAAAGAACTTCTTTCTTCTGTCCAGCCTAAATCTCCCCTCTTCCAATTTGTATCCATTACTCCTAGTCCTGGCATCTTCTGGGACCTTACTATGTACTATCTCAGCCTTTCTGTAGCCCCCTTAAGGTATTGAGAAGCTACTATGAAGTCCCCCCAAGCCTTCTCCAAGCTGAACAACCCCAATTCCTTCAGCCCGTCCTCATAAGAGATGCTCCAGCCCTCTGATCACAAAAACTAAGATAGACACTTACTTTTAGGGCTGAAAGAACTTTCAGCTTGCTCAGCTGCTTTTGTTCTTTAGCCAGGAGCATGAATCTTGGAGCTCATAAATCCAACAGTCCCAAGGAGAGCAGCACCAGGCACTTGCCCTAAGGATATATCTAATTTTAAGAACACACAGTACCAGCTGCACATACAAAACCCAGACAGAATCCCATCCTGCTCTCATCCAGCTCCTCCACCAAAGCAACCACCCTTTTATGACTCCTCAGGCTTCATGCTGTTGAGACCCACCTTCTGACCTCTGCTGGAGCCTTCCTCATGTCCCCAGCCAAGCCATCCCTGCTTTCAGGACCCTTCAGTAGAGCAGGAGGTGACAAAACCCTGCCAGAGAAGATGCTGTCTTGTGACAACATGGCCAGTCATCAGCGAGGCTGAGCACTGGGATAGATCTGCTCAGTGTGAGGAAAGGCAAACCATTGCAACCAGTGACTAGAGGACTGGAAACACAATCACTTGTCCCACTGCCTGTTCAAGAGCACAGAATCATTGAACCACTAACCTAACTCTAGCAAAACATCTCTAAACCATATTTGGCTCTGTCTGTGACCAGACCCGACAGAGACAGCAGCTCAGAAAGGCTGGGGAGGACTTTTTAATAGGGTTCAGAATGACAGGACTAGGAGTAATGGGTACAAATTGGAAGAGAGGAGATTTTGGCTGGACAGAAAAAAGAAGTCCTTTGCTGTGAGGGTGCTGAGACACTGGAACAGGTTGCCCAGAGAGGCTGTGGATGCCCCCTCCCTGGAGGTGTCAGGCTGGATGAGGCATTGAGGGAGGTGTCCCCTGGGCAGGGGGGATATGGCAGGGGGATTGGAACTAGATGATTTTTAAAGTCCTTTCCAACCCAAACTATTCTATGATAATGGCTTGAACAAGGGATGATATAATTTTGCTGGGGCCAAATTCAGCTGCTTTGAATGAGAATCCTCCTCACCGTCCTTCTGGGAGCTATTTATACTGACAATTGTCTTAAGCACATATGGCCATCTGTCCAGGCAGAAAACAGGTTTCACACCAGATATTGTGCCTCTTCCCACCTGTACCAGTCACTAAGTGCTGATAATGCCATACAGAGAAGGCAGGTAGAATATTCCTGGCAGAGCACACTCAATGTCATTTTGAAATGTCATTGCTTATGAGCATTGAAACCTGCAGACTTGAGGGCCAGAGGTGTTTGTGTGGCCATCAGAGAGCTGCAGCTGTTGGGATGGCATTTGGAATATGCAGGGGGAGTTTCTGCCAGAGCTAAAAGCAGAAAGCCTGGGTGGTGTGAGCAAAATCCATACACTGCATTTATTCTGACCAGCTCTGGCTGAGGCACAGCAGAAGGAAAAGTCGCTGCTTTTATCCATTTTCAACAAACTGACTGTTCTCCTCAGCACCAAAGGGAAAAGTCAGTTGTAAGCCCCACAGTCATGATGGGAAATGGAGTGACAGATCACAGTGAATACTTCCCTGGAAGTGTTTAAGGCCATGCTGGATGAGGCACTGAGCATCCTGGTCTAGTGGGAGGTGTCCCTGCCCATGGCAGAGGGTTGGAACTAGATGATCGTGAAGGTCCCTTCCAACCCAAATCATTCTATAACTCCATAACATTGTTTTCATTATTTTGCGGAGCCTGTATCATGATGCAGCCAGCAAGGGTTTGTTAGGACTCATTCTGGGGGCATATCAGTACTGTCTCTGTAAGTATCAGAGTATGGGTCCTGCCCAGGACTGGCAGACACCCAACAATGCTCACCACTCCTCAAATTGCCTATAGATGTAAGTCAGTATAGCCCAGATTGGCACCAGTTTAAGTTACAGTGGAAAATATACCAGATATATCAAAATATCTGAAGTTAAACCCAAGGGAATGATGCCAGAAAGTACAGCTGTAAGACCATCCCAGAAATGGATGCCTCAAGGCATCACAGTAATGTCTCTATTGCAACCCTCGAGTGAACTTCTAACTTGAGGCTATCCAGTCTCACCACTAAAATGCTGCTCCTAGGATTCAATGACTGGAGAGCAAGAAGGCACCTCTGCTGAACTGCTTTCAGGAGTTAATACACAGGGATGAAGGAGGACATCTGCCAGCAATGCCACATTTGTTACAGAATCACAGAATATCAGGGACTGGAAAGGGACCTCAAAGGATCATCTATTCCAATCCCCCTGCCAGAGCAGGAACACCCAGATCAGGTCACACAGGAACGTGTTCAGGAGGGATTTGAATGTCTCCAGACCTAATAATAACACAATTACCTAATAATAACACAATCCAAATTACTCACCCTCATTTGCAATCCTTTTCCATCACGCTTTCTCAATCCCCTTGAAGTCTATAAACAAGTACAGTGAAATTTAGAAGAGTATTTGCCTGACAGCAGAGATAATCTGAATTTACATCAAGGTACTCACAGTAAGCATCTAAGATAACATTACCCATCTGTCTGGCTCGGTGAGAACATCAGATCTTGACTGGAACAATAAGTAACAGCAAGAGAAAGGTGAAATATGTCCTGTTGTCCAAACACTGCCCTCACATACACCTCCATCACTGCTCTGAGGCCAGAGAAACTGCACCCATCCAAGCCTGGGGTGGGAGCAGTAAATTATCAAAGACAGAGACAGCTCAACAATTGCTTGGTTACGTTTCATCAGCCAGACTTGGGTAAATCTACTGGTGAGTCCAGTTTCATACAGGTTTGACTGAGTGTAATCACCCAAACTTGGCTGAGCTTCCTCAGTATTTATCACCCACTTGGAGATCTCAGCAGTGAGAAGAGGGAGGGCTTGGGGAACTCCCAGTGCATGCACTGATTCTTCCCTTGATCCTCTGGACCACGGGCAGACTGTGAAGGCTTCTGGCAATGACACCTCTCTGTGACCTAAACCTCTTCAAGTCTCACCTTCTCTCTCTGTAGATGATTACTTTTAACTTAAATCATGTTCATAGCACTTCTTTGAGGATCTCTTAGAAGAACCCCAATTATTACAGCAATGGCCATCACCACCGTCAAACATGTACCACAGGCAGATAGAATCATAGAATGGTTTGGGTTGGAAGGGACCTTTAAGATCATCTAGTTCCAGCCCACTGCCATGGGCATGGACACCTCCCACTAGACCAGGTTGCTCAATGCCTCATCCAGCCTGGCTTTAAACACCTCCAGGGACAGGGCATCAACAACCTCTCTCCACCCTCACAAGACTGCCCTTAAAGACCTGTCTGCTCAGCAATCCTCTCTGTCTACCAGAGGTAAATCACTCTTTGGCAAAGACCACCTGGGGCCTGCCAGCCTACCTGGAGCTCCTCTCTCCCATGGAATTCCTAGCGCTGCCAAGTTTCATCCCTATCCCAAGCTTCCTTGTGACATGGCCAGCCGTTTAAGCTCAACTTCTTCACACCTGAGCAGGATGACATGCTGGATTTTCTCACAAAACTGAGAAGTTTCTGCCTGAATTCTGAATCCAGCCAGAATTGATTCAGTCCTTATTGTCAAACCACTCCACACCAACTTACCAGTGAAGATACCTGCTTTCTCCACAGGACAGGTTCAGAAAGGTAGGGGTAGGACTTTTTAATAGGGTCCAGGATGGCAGGACTAGGAGTAATGGAAGCAAATTGGAAGAGGGGAGATTTAGGGAGGAGAGAAGAAAGAAATTCTTCATTGTGAGGTTGGTGAGACACTGGAAGAGGTTGCCCAGAGGGGTTGTGGATGCCCCCTCCCTGAAGGTGTCTTATGCCAGGCTGAGTGGGGCACTGAGCAACCTGGTGTGGTGGGAGGTGTCCCTGCCCATGGCAGGAGGGCTGACATCAAGGCTATTTGTTATCTACATTCTTCCAATCAGAAGAACTGGAAAAATTTTAAAACAAAAAAAATAATTAAAATTTTTTAAATTCAATTTTAAAAATTCTCATCTGTCTCAGCAGAGTTTGATATAAACCGAAATGTCATTTCAGAAGCCCCTGAAAAGGCACTTCAGGAAGAAGGGCCCCAGCATTTGTGGCCTTTGTGCCAGCTGCTTTTCCATTTTGGGAAGGGTTTAAGATGGCTGGAATAGTCAGTCACTTCCCATCAACCCTCCATTCTAGTCAGTGTCAAAAGTTCATCTGATAATTATGCCATCAAGAGATGAATAATTCCTTGGGCTGGATTGTCTAGCTAGAGCGTCTGAGTAAATCTGGACTTGGCGTAGAGCTGCCTCTCAAGGGGAAGAGCAGCTCTCCTGGAGTTCCAGGCCCCTTCTTCTGAGGTCTTCAAGCACAGATGGGAACTTGAGAAGCACAAACCTGTCCAACAAAGCAGGTACAAGCAAGTGTAGTTCCCACAGCATCCCCACACCACCTCCCATGCTAGAGGGGAGGATCTACCCACCTTTAGTCCCAGATGATACAATTTGTGCTGATAAAAAACAAGTGCCAGGAGAGAACCTTTACCCAAAAATAATTTATACTTTTGCACAGCTTCTGGGACTAAGCATGAACAAAGCAGGCAGGGAACAAGACAAATTTAGGAGCTTGTTCTTGCAGGATATCCAGCTGCAAGTCCTATTTTCAAACTGAGAACGTTGGGAAGACCTCCAGGAGCCCACAGGAGGTCTCAGTGGCTCCCTTCAGGGTACCTTAGACTGCTGGGCAGGGTCTCACAAAGCAGTTGGTTTATTTTCATGGTCACACAAGTGATGAGGGCTGACAATGCCAAAATTGAAGTCTAACACCCCTTCAGCTGTGGAATTTCATTGCTGTAGTAGAGGACAATTTGGTTTCAGGCACTTTTAGACTGATGGGACATTTTACTTATGCATCTACACAAAGCAATTCCCCCAAATGAGCTCTTAATTAGTGTTTTGGAGCACAGGAATATCCAGGTGCACTTGCTGAACTAACACCAGGCACAGACACAACCCTGCACTTCACAAATGCCCTGTCTCCAGTTCCACCCCTAGACAGTCCCTCATTGAATGATGCACTTTTTGCCACCACCAGGACATCTGCTCCCACAAGTCTTACATAGCTCTTCTACCAAGTCTGGAGGGTGCAAATGTGAAACTGTTTAAGTCAGCAAGACAAACACTAGCTTCAAGGGACCAAATCCTTCTGCATTCCTCAGTATTTGAAAAAGGGAGGTAGCACAGGTTTTCTTTATATCCCAAGTGATTAGGAAATTCTTCACATTCCTTCTATAAGTGAGCCCTGCTTCTAATGAAGTTTTGCTACACTTTTTCTTGGCTCTCTCTCAATGCAGAGAGTCACAATTGACCTGAGCTGGCATCTTTCCAGCACTCAGAACTACTCACATGAGAAATTACAAACTGGTGGATGTGGCCACCATTGTATCCCACAAGAGTGGACCTGCTTTGTTCCAGCTAATGGTGCTTGCTGTTCTGTTGGCTTTCAAACAGGCCAGAGGAGAATAAATTGCTGCAGTTTATTCCCATCCAGCTGACATTCCCGCCATGCCATCACTCACAAGCAGGGATCTGAACATGAGAAATGTAACCCACCACCCCAGTCAGCCTTCAGTCCTCAGAGGGGAGGCAGTGGAGAGACTTTACACTTCAGGAGACTCAGCAATGACTCAAGCTGCTGGCAGCAAGAGCTCCAAAACCAAACTGATGGCTTAGAGAGGTAAGAAACACTTTCATTTCTCACATACTAATCATGTCCTCAGATTACATGAGAGGTTTTTAAGTGATGGGAAGGAGAGGCAGGGTTATGATTTTCAATTTTAGAGAGCAGCATTTCCCTTTCTGGCACACTGAGCTCTGCTCTCACCTTTAGAATCAAAGGTGGTCATTTAACCATCCTGGCAAAACAGGAGCTCCAGCACCACAATATGCCTGCCTCAGTCCTCCCTGCATGAGCATCTCTCACTCTTGCAGCCAGGAAACCCAGAAGCACTGTGGTTTCCAAAGCAAGATAGGACACCACTGCCAACCAGAAGGCATCCCAGCTCCACAGCACACATACAAGGCGTGAAGCCACAATGAGCTCTGCTCCCTCTCACCTCATTAATGAGATATTTTGAAAGCAGCCAATGCACCATTGTAGTGTCATGTACTGTCTTGGGCTAAGAGAAGAAACAAATAGTCCGCAAGACACTCAGCTGGGGTGGGGTGGAGCAGAGAATCACCATGGGTTCATAGTCATCTCCTAAACATGGCTCACAGACAGGCTAAAAGAGAAGGGATAAAGGCACTAGAGGGATAAAAGGAGACAGAGAATATAATGCATCTTCTCAATAGAGAGATTTCTCATAGCATTGGGAACTCTCTGTCATCAGAACCACATGAGTAGGATTTAGTCTTTCACCCTCAGCTCCAGCTTTTAGGAGGAGCAGCAGCACACTGGTCCTTTAAAAAGCACATAATTCAGAGTTTGCTGGTCAGTGGACTTTTGGGACTAACTCAAAGCTACCATTGCATGCCAGGAAAACACACTCCCTCAATATTCCTCCACGGCAGCCAAGGAGGGAGGACACCCCATTTGTACCCTCTTCCAACAGGTCAGCAGCAGAGTCACCTCAAGCCATGGGCAGAGCTGTGGCAGCCCCGACAGCACAGAAGCTACAGCCCTGGCTCTATGGCACAATAAACACTTTACACATTATCTGTAGGACAAATCCAGAGTATAGTGAAAACCTGGGCCAGGTGTGGATGGGAATTTGGGACCTCCCAGCTCCAAATGACAAAGGAGTTGAGGAGCAAGCATCTCCTCTGCAGAGCTGGGAGTGAGGAGAACCTGAGAGCAGGACCTGCCTCCTGAAGGGAACTTTATTTCCTCCATTGCCTGGATATCAACTCTTCTTTTTCATCTTTTGCTTTTCAGTTGTATTCATTAGTAGATTTTGGGCATCCAAAAGCTTTATCTGTAACACTGTGTTACCTCCTAGAGAAATTCCAAGCTATTGCTGCAAGAAAATGAAGTGGTGCATCTGTACTGCCTGAGAAGCTTGGTCCACACAAACTATTAACAGGAGCCATTACTCACCTCTACTTCTGTTGCTTATTTAACTTAAAACATTTTAAATGCACTTAGTGACCAGCTCTCTAAACAAAAGCAAACTTTCTTTTGGCAGGCATGTCAAAGCCCTGTCTCTCCTCTGCCTTGCACTTCACACATGCTTTTTTTATTATAATTTCCTGATTTCCAGAAGCTACAGCTGTCAGTGAGTGCCAGGCTCCAGCTGCAGCACTGTCTGGAGATCACAACCAGCAGACACCATCACTCTCAGCACTGAACCTCTTTCCAGAGCAGCTGGAACTAGATCAGGCATTTCTGTTTTCCTGAGACTTTCCACATTTAAGCATTTAAGCATTAGAGCTTCTGGGATGCTTGAGCTGGAGTTTAGCAGACACACTATCCCTGTCACTCTCTAGTAGACAGAAAACTCAAGCCCTGCTGTATTTTTAGGGCTTTTCTGAGTAGGAAGTTTGTGTCTTCCAAAATCTGGCAATCTGAGTACCCACTGAGATCACTGCCTAGTTATACTTCTGAGCAGTTAACATCTAGTAGATGCAGAAGCCAACTATAGCTTAGACTTTCACTGCTGGCTTTCATCAGAAAAAACATTTTACTGTAAGAAACCTCTTCACAAGAGGGGAAACAGAGCAAGCATGACCAGAAAACTTTTCCACCATTTGTAGACAGAAACAGGTATGTACCAGCATGGAATTACAATGCAGGGTGAGAAAAATAAACAAGTGGTACTTCACTTTTCTAACTAAGTATTTGGACACTGCACATCTACAGTTCCAAAGCCACAGCTTTGATTTATATTGAGTCAAGTGCAAACTATAACTGGGCTGGGCTTTCCAGCTTGCCTTTGGGTGGAAATGAACATATTTGCTTTAATGATGCTCTGGGATTGCTTGACAGGCCCACAGAGTTGTGTGACACCAGCTGTTTCCATATCAAATGCTGCCAATGTAGTTAAAATTAGACTGATCATGTTTCTTGGAGGGGTCTGGGCTCTGCAGCCCACTGTCAGCTCACAGGTGGGCTCCCCGACTATGAGGAGTTCACTGCTCAGCATGAAGCAGGCACACAGGGCTTTGTGGAAGCCCAAAATTCCACATTGAAACTAACCTTTCCTCCTCCTTGGACACAGTGCATGGTACATGTCACTGTCATAAGAGGTGTCAGGGAGATATTAAACAGTCCTAGAGGGAAAAAAATAACCATTAGAGCAGGTGCACATTAATTTTTCATTCAAGAAACATCTGTGCAAGTTATTGAACGTCGGGAAAAACTTTTTGCCAGCTCAATTTTCTGTAAAATGGCTTGTATTTTATGAAAGTATTTCCCTATAAAAAGTTTCCTTTAATTGCACCATGAAGGTTTAGTTCAGGGAATTTGAATATTGATGGGTTTGGGAACTGGCGCTTCTAGCAGCTCCATAGTCTACACCTTCATTCTACAAATGCCTCTAAATTTTAATGATATTTTATTATTTACACTTTGCACATGTTTTATGCTTCATATCAAAGCTATGATGACCAGTGGCCAACCCTCCAATCCATGTGCTCACTACAAACCCCTCAGCTCCCACTGGAGACAGTGCCCAGGGATGGTGCCTCTGCCCAAATCCTCACACCACCAAGGCAAGGACATGAGGTTGTCTCCCCAGTGGCTCAGACAGATGCCCCTCTGTTAGGAGGAGACGAAGCTAAAAACATCTCCTGGCATGTCAATGAAACATGAGATGAGAGAGCTTTAAATAATGCTTCTCTCAAGCATACAGTCTCCAGGGGGATCCTGGGTTTCTTCTTTAAGTTGTACAAGTTTAAGTCACACCCACTGACTTTCTTTTGCTGGCACTGCCCATCCCAGCTGCTGGGGGCTCAGCACACAGGAGATGGGGCACAGTGAGCACAGTAGCAGGGCCCTCAGCAGAAGCTCCCTACAAATGTGTCCCAGTGGGTTGACAGAGCTGAAGCAAGACAAGGGTTTTGGGCCAGATTTCACTGTAGGCACAGATGGGAGGTGACAGTAGCCTGGAGGACTATGAGCTGCTATTCTGGCACATGGGCTCCTCTGTCTGGGGAACAGGCTGGAAGCACTAGATGAAACAATGCACTGGGGTCACAGAATCACACAATGTCAGGGATTGGAAGGGACCTGAAGAGACCATCTAGTTCAGTGCTTCTGCCAGAGCAGGAACATCCAGATCAGGTCACATAGGAAGGTGTGCAGGTGGGGTTTGAATGTCTCCAGAGAAGGAGACCCCACACCCTCTCTGAGCAGCCTGTGCCAGTGTTCTGTCACCCTCACCCTGACAAAGTTATTTTCTTATATTTCTGTGGAAACTCCTATGTTCCTGCTTGTACCCAGTACCCCTTGTCCTATCATTCAATGTCACCTTTACATATTTACATAAAGGAGGTCAGGGTCACTCATCTCTGAGCTCACCTCAGCCTTCTGCATCACACAGCAAGAGCCTCCCATGCAAGTGAGACAAGGGGGCATGAGGGCTCAGGAGTTTTGGTTCTTCATTGGATCAACCAGCTTTGCTGACATCAGGGCCAGATGGCAGTAACATCAGACCATGAGTTAGGACAGGAGGGTCACAGCTAACACATCTAGTTTGGGGGCAGCAGAGATGGGAACGTGCTGTGTTCAGCAGAAAGTGCAAACACAGCCACAGAAGCAGGAACAGCATGTCATCCCTAGAGCACTGGATAGCAAAGCCATGAGTCACACACAGTTACAAGCACTGATCACACTGTTCTCATCTTCTCCTGAGCAGAAATGACACATCTACATCCTTGGAAGGTGTTCTCTATATAAAATATTGAGCACGGTCTCTTCTTTGGCCCCATGAACTTAATCTTCCTTATGACTCACAGGAGAGTCATCATTGTATTCTAGGGAGGAGAGGTTAACTTACTTGCTGGATGAAAAACACAGGGTGACATTTTCTGTTCCAAAGAAAAAAAGAGGGCATAGATTGTCCTATCTATTACGGCTGAGGCTCAGCTTCATTGTTCATAGAACCACAGAATGGTTTGGGTTGGAAGGGACCTTCAAGATCATCTAGTTCCAAACCTCTGCCATGTGCAGGGACACCTCCCACTACACCAGGTTGCTCAGTGCCTCATCCAGCCTGGCCTTAAACATCTCCAGGGATTGAGGGGGCATCCACAACCTCTCTGGGCAACCTCTTCCAGTGTCTCACCACCCTCACAACAAAGAACTTCTTTCTTCTCTCCAGCCTATTCACTGCAGGTATCTGTGAGGAAACAGTATCTCCAGCTGTCAGCAGTGAAAGGGAGTGCTGGAGTTTGATTCATCACCTTCCTAGAGCCAAGAGGAGCCGTTGGCTCCTGGCACCGTGTGGCTACAAGAAGGGAAGTGATCAGTCAGGGTGCATCAACTCCATCCAAGCACTGACAACACAGAGCTCTCAAGAAGCACTAATCCGTGAGACAGCAGAGCCCGTGGGTGTTTCTCCAGAGCCTCTAGGAAATAACCTGACCTATCTTTGTCACTATCCTGCCTCCTAAGAAGCAAATTACCAGGGTCTCCATTTGACATGAATCTACTTACTTTAACAAGTATGGAGCCTTGTGATTTCAAGCGGAAGCTTAGTATGTCTTAAAATAAGCTCTATGGCCTCTTATAATGTCGGTACTTAAAAGGGGATTTAATCACTTGGTTCTAGGAACTCCAGTTTGACTCAAGTATCCAATATCTGTTGGCAGTTCAGCTGTTATCCAAGTAAGGGGAGGGAAAGCCAAGATTTTCCAGCCCTGAGAAACAGCTGTACTCTGAAGCAGCATATAATATGTGGGGTAAAATTAATTCACTCTCAGCCCCAGTCTGTGAGCTGTTTCCAGCTGCTGGATGAACAGCCAGACTCTCCCAGTGGGTCCCAGAGGACTGCAGGGAGCACATCCCACTAGGCGGCCCCAGAGCCACACCAGCAGGTCCCTCTGCACTCCTCCAAGGGCTGATCAGGAGACCTTCAAGGCAATCAAAAGGTGGTTGGAAAGGAGAGATACTGAGGTCTCATCTCTTCATACTGCTCATTTACTATGAGCAATAGCATCCTGAGCATATGCAGTCCTGCCAAAGGACACCAGCATCCCACAGATTTCATATCCATGTGAACCATACACAAAGTGTGTTTGAAAATGCTCTCCATCCCATGAAGGATGAGCCTTAACTAACTCCAGAATCAAAGCTCCTCTGCTGTCCATTTTCCTGTATTAAGGATACAGGTGCCCAAATGCTATTGCATTCAGATTGCTGATGTTCTCCTTGCGCTATACAATAGACAAACTCATCTTAGCAAAGACTTCCAAGCACAGAGAATTCCAGCAGACATGCTGTTCTCCATGTTTGAAAGTCTTAACTATTCCCAGAGAGAACCTGTCCTTAAAAGCTAGTACATCTTTCTGAATGACTTGTATGGGAATGTCCACAGCAGTCCCACATACTCTCCTGGAGATGTCAATCTAATGCCCTACTTGCTTGACAGGAGGCATTAAAAATTGAATACACAGAAAATGAGCATCAGAAATAGAGCACTTCAGTGCCAGATGTTCTGAAAATATACTACAAAAACCCCAGATCTATGAACAACCCTCTCCATTCAGCTGCTCTTCTGCAAATTAGAAAGACTCTTGGCAAGCTTCAAATCCAATCAGGATTGTATGATTTCTTATCAGTGACTACAATAACCTCTTCCAGGTATCTGTTTATTTTCAGAGTACTTCAGGCAATGCAAACTTGCCCTTCTCCCCATTCAAAGAGCAATCATTTAATAAAAATCATTCCACAGTTTGAAACTTCCACAAATTTCCCTGTCATCTTGGGATCTGTGGTACATGGGAGAAGAAACTAAAAACCTTTTGTTTTCCCTCTGGGAAAGCCTCATCCCTTCCAGTGCTATGTTCACATTACTCTTATGAGCCATACAGGGTAGTGACACAAGACATCCAAGTGACTACCACATGCTCCTAAAGCTTGAGCACCTCTATGAAAATGAGCAGTGCCACCAAATACACACAGATAGATTGCAAAATGCATTGCTTTTAAATTGACTGAAGGATATTATCCTGTATATCTATTAGAGCCTGTTTTCTAATTAACAGACAGGCTGATGCATTTTAGGTTTGCCCCACTTCTATGTTTAAAGTTTTAAATGTTCTCCTCCCCACTACATTCACTTTTTACAATGCAATATATTTTACATCCAGCAGATGCTCATTTTGTTCCTAAAAACAGATCTAATGGGTTTTCCGTGATCTAAACACCTGGCAAAAGGGCTCTAAGGAGCTTTAATACTTTCCTAACCCTGTGTTAAATTTGTCCTGGAGGTTGCATATGGCATAACTCTGCAGCCATGTCAACTATTCAGGTAATGCTAGAATGTCGTCACTATGGCTTGTGTCAACAGTGTGTTCTGGATGTACCTTGTAATCATTCTGGTGTTGTGTTGCAAAGGTCCTTGGGCTCTTCATTTGCCTGAGTCTAATTCTGTCCTCTTCACAAAGATCTAGAGTTACACTAAGTAAAGGCTGACATTTACAGGAGACACTGGGACTGCTAGAATGACTCACCCAAGGTAAAACCTGGGCTACATATTCTTTCAAGGGCATAAGTCCTACAATGCAGCCATTTCCGCTGACCCGCTGAAGAATATCTTTGTGCTCAGCAGGCAAAACATGGCCAGAGGAGCAGGTCATGTATGGAGTTCAGCAGGACACAATCTCAGGAGTCTGAAAATAGATAGTGAGAGAAGCCTCCAGCAAAAATCATACTGTAAAGAAAAAGAGACATGTAAGAGAGAAAACATAGAATTATAGAATGGTTTGGGTTGGAAGGGACCTCAAAGATTCTCTAGTTCCAACTCCCCTGCCATAGTCAGGGACATCTCCTACCAGACCAGGTTGCACAATGCCTCATCCAGCCTGGCCTTAAACACCTTCAGAGGGGGGGCATCCAAAAAATCTGGGTGACCTGTTCCAGTTTCTTACCACCCTCACAGTAAAGAATTTCCAGCCTAAATCTCCCCTCTTCCTCTTTGCATCAATTCCTCCTAGCCTAGTCCTGCCATCCTGGACCCTATTAAAAAGTCCTACCCCAGCCTTTCTGCAGCCCCCTTCAGGTATTGAGAAGCTACTATAAGGTCACATCTCAGAGTGACCTTTCAGTGTTTTATTGGGAGCTGAATGATCTCCTCTCACTCTTTCTGCTACGTTGGACAGACCACATACTCAGCCTGGGACATCTAAGAGCTTTGCACTTGTGTAGGAGTCCACTGTTTCCATTATATGAAAGCAATTAGTAGTAGCAAGGCTGCCAGCATTGCAACCAGGGTCCAAATGCTCTCTCCCAAATTCACTCTGCCCTTTCAAGCAGCACCTCTAAAAGTCTCTTGGTTTACTAAACATGCAGAGCCCCTGCACCTCAAGTTCTCAATCAAACCCAGGCAGTTCAGCCTAAAAGGGTGACTGTTAAAGTGATGAAGCCCATAAGCTTTTTATCCATTCCATGAGCTCTTTTTTATCCAAACTCAATAGCAACAGTGAAAGCATCCAACACACTCAAAAGAAGCAAACTGTGGAATGGAGGGACCAGAGAATATGAGATGAAAACAGAACATCTACCATAAACCACACACAAAAGTTGAGTCTGTCTACAAACCAGGGTGCTACAAGCAACATGGGTTTCACAGATAGCTTCTGCTTTCAACAGGAGACACAAAAACATATACAATGATGGAGACTCCTCTCAACTAAAACCATAAGATGTGTTGGTGAGAGATGAACCTTCCTGGAGCACAGGAAGCCATACATGTGATGCTGCAGCTGCCAATATTTACTGCATAAACACCAACTACCTGGCACATTAGAAGGCATCACTTTCACTCGAGACTTTGCCAGCCATCACCTTTGACCATGATCTCTGCCATGGCAGAAGGTCTTAGCACTAGTCATCAAACTGATGCCACACAACTGAGCAACGGTCTTGAGCACAAATTCATAAGCCTGTGCTATTCCTGTACAGTGTTAAAGTTCAGTGCCTGTTTCATCATGGCTGGAAACCTGTCAGAAGCTGCTCTTATTCAGTTCAGTAGAGCAGTCTCTCTCTGAGATCTCCTTATTCCAGATAAGGTGTCTCCAGCCTTTCTAAGTAAGTGTCCTTGAATTCCCTGCTAACCACAGCCTGCCACAGTCCTATCTCTGACCACTTCACTTACTCTCATTAGCAGACAAGTCTGTGCCTTCTGTGCATGTCTTGCCTGATTCCTCACCTACCGTGGAGCTTGAGACACAGTGGTACAAGCAAGAATGACAGCATCTCCTCAGGAGAACTAAGTCTTCTACTGCACACAAAAAAGAGGGCTACAGCATTAACAAAACCGCTTGGGAGAATCTGTTTTGGTCACATGAGGTGATCTTTAACACAGGTATGTTTTAAGGAGCTTCTTTCACAGTTTGCATGTCTGATTTTTCACAACCCTTTTCCTTTGGAGGAAAACCAGGAAAAAACCCAAAAAAGCTAATATTAGAAGGTCCTGAAAAGTGACAGCACTGAGCAGCACCTGACAGAGTGCAAGGAGGCAATGCAAACAGCACAGCAGGGATCTGTGGTGGAGCAGAGCCAGGAGACTGCTTTGCAACGGGAACCCAGGGCAACACAACAACAGTGGCTTCCCAGGTCCTCCTCCCTCCCACATCCAAGGGCTTGGGGATTCTCCAGCCATCCCTACATCATGCCACTGCCCTGCTGATGGTAGCGTGACATAACTTTGGACAGGAGCCACCCTCAAATTGCTTGAGAGACACTTGTAACTCCAGAGCAACAGATAGAAACGTGAAGGTCATGGGTGGTCTGAGAACACATGTGACCGCCTTGCTGGCTGAGGGCCAGCGGTAACACACTGCACACACACAGTGACATGTTCTCATCAGAGATGTCTGCCTGCCTTGAAGCAGCCTGTTGTCCTACATGGCTGCCTGCAGTTGCCACACAGCTTCACCAGTCAAATCCAAGCAGACTGCAAAATATCCTTCACTGCAACCAGTTATGACAACTCTGGAGAAAGCAAGAAGGAGAGAGAGAAAGAGAGAGAACAGGTCTAAAATGAACTATATGGACCTAAAGGCTCCCCAAATCCTCTGAAGAGTCCAGATTTTATGATTTTATGTGATGAGACTGGTGCTTTTGTCACCTACTGACCTGCACAAGGTGACTAAATCTGTTGAGTGCCTCCAGATCTCTACACCATCCACCTACATCATTACAAATGTGACTCCAAGACAGAGTGATATCCAGTTAGAAGATCCCATCAGTTGAAGTTACTTGACCTACAAGTGTTGTAAGTGCCAAGCAAGACCATACAGAACATCAAGCATAGGATTCAGACCCTGAAGAAATACCTTGGTTTGTCTGACCCAGTTAGTGCACTGTCAGGGTGCAGAGAAACAACCGTAACCTTAAAGAGGGACCTCAGCCTTGTCAAGGCATGACTGGTTCCTAGCATGCTCAGTCCTATCACTCTGTTGTAAGGAAAAGGAGATACTGATTTTTTTTGTCTCTCCAGGTTCACGGAGTAAATCTGAAGGCTAAGTCTCCTTGCAAGTCTTAGTCCCCCAGAAGGCCCAGAGGAATGTCATAGTAAGTAACATTGTTGGATGAAGTATGTTCATCATCCCAAAGTCCCTGTCTCTATCCTGCCCTGTTTATTTTTTCTCCCTATGCTAGGAAAACTGGAAAACCACCAGCATTTTGTTGGCCATTGGCTCTTCATCTAATGAGGTCTCTATCAGCTGTTAAATCCACCAGTTACACCACTTTACTTCAGCCATTACCTACTGACCCTCAAAGAGCATTCCTTTAAATTATTACATGTATTGATTTAAATACAATATATCACTTCAGTTATATGTCTACATGCAAGAGGCATGGTTCAAAATCTAAACGAAACAGAAATTATTCTGTTTCAACATTCCACCATGGAAAAAGGACATATTTTTGCATTCCAAACATTTAATCATCTTAAAACCATCTTTCTTGTTTAATCAGAGAGCTTACCATAACTTCACCATCAGCTGAGCATTAGATGAGGATATCAGAACAGAGTACAAAAGCCCCTGCTCACGTCTCCACCTTCAGCTTCACCGTAGTTACCACATACACTTATTTCCTACAAGAGAGGTTGAAGAGGAAGAGATCTCTAGAAGGGAACAACTGCTGGCAAGTAATACAGACCACAGAGACTGAAAGATGTGGGAATTAATTGGCTTATAACTTTAAGACATAAAACACTTACTAGTTATCAGCTATTCTTTCCACTAACTTGGCATTCACAGTCCAGGGAGATATTTCCTCTTGGAACACTTGGATGGAGACTCTCCACAGGGAGAACAGATAAAACACTCCAGCATCTTCTTCTGTTTCAAAGCACCAGCAACGCAGCAAATGAGAAATTCAAGCTCTAAAAATCACTTTTCTTTCCCTTTTAGATGCAGAGTCCCTCAGGGAGTCTGACTGGGTCTGCCTACAGAACCACACCTGTGTTCACAAAGGTAAAGAGCACAGGTTGTCTGAAGCACACCGCTCATTCTGCAATTACTAGCATTAGACTTGGAGTTTTCTTGCTCTACCACAAGGTATTTTGAGACTGGAGCATTGGTTCATCTGCAATTCAAAAAAGCGTTGATGCTGTCAAACTAAAATCTTAATTGGTAAACAACACAGACAGAACCACTTACATGAATTAGTCTCAATTATTCCCTACAAGAGAGGCTGAAGAGGAAACTTCTGTAGTTACCTCCCTTCTTATGATGTACACACTGAAATAGGCTTTTTTCCTACATTTCTGTCTTTATTTAAATCCATAAGCAAGCCAACCCTTTTAGTGAGCAGAGTTGAAAAACAAATCTACTCACAACCCATTGCAAAGACTTTTAGAATTAAATCAAATACTGTAAGTGAAATAAAAATATGTACATGAGGTCATCATCTTCACTGAAGGGTGTGTCATCCCATCCTAATTGCTTCAGTGGGGAAAATAACAGTGAGGGTGACAGAAGAGTGGCACAGTCTGCCCAATGAGGGTGTGGAGTCTCCTTCTCTAGAGACATTCAAGCCCCACCTGGACACCTTCCTATGTGACCTGATCTGGGTGTTCCTGCTCTAGCAAAGGGATTGGACTAGAAGATCTCTCTAGGTCCCTGTCATTCTGTGAAATACTTCCAGCAGCCATTTAACAGCATTTTTTTTCTCCTGCAGGGTCTACAGAACATTAGAGCTACGAAGGGTCAATTGGTGGTCTTCGAATGTCGCATTCGTGCTACCCCCACCTTCCAGGTCCACTGGTACAGAGAATATGACCCAATAATTGACTCTGCTGATTTCAGAATACTACGAAAAAGTAGGTGTTACAACATCTGCCAGATGTGCAGTCAGTGGAACAGGAAAACTGCTATAAAAATAAAAATCAGATTCATGTTCATAAAGCATAGTTAAGTTTACCACTGTTAAACCATCTGAGCCTTCTGTTCAGAGACCACCCCCAGCAATACCTGAGCAGACCAGGCACAGCAGGTTGAGATTGTCGTCCCTTTAGTTAATGGTGATGCTTGGCACTTACAGCACTTGTAGGTCAAGTAACTTCCAATTATGGGGTCTTCTAACTGGACATCACTGTGCCATAATATCACTGTCACCATAACTTCTGGTGAACTCAGGAAAAAAATTTAAAATATATAAGTGTATTTAATAATTTGTCACACTCCCAGGCATGAGGCTGTAACTCCAAATTCACAACAACTCACTCCAGAGTCAATGGAGCTCTTTCAATGAAAAAGTGCTTGTACCATGAGGTTCCTCAGCCAAACCTGAGCTTCCCCTCTCCAGATGGCAGTTCTCTTGCTGGACAGAAAGGGAGATTGTCCCTTTAATAAGTGGGGTGACAGCTGACTAAGAAAGGAAGTGAAGGCTGAAAGTCTTTCTTACATTCTGGCATTATATTTTTTTTTTTCTTTTCTTATTTTGAGCAGAGGCTTGTTCATCAGCTGTTCCTGGTAAGTACACTGCACATTTTTTATTAAATGCTTCATCATTTACACTAAGCTTACCCATTATGTTCAAAGGGGAGCAAGATGACAGCATTTGGTGTCAGGCTGAGAAATTTCAAATTCTTGGTTCCACACAAGCATCCAAAAGGCTACAATTTATTTCACAACCTAATGAAAAAGCTATTATCCTTTTTACACTCAGTCAAGGAATATGTTCCCTATATGTTAAGGGAAAACATATCACAGAATCATAGAATGGTTTGGGTTGGAAGAGATCCTTAAAGATCATCTAGTTCTAACCCTCCTGCTATGGGCAGGGACACCTTCCACCAGACCAGGATGCTCAGTGCCTCATCCAGCCTGGCCTTAAACACCTCCAGGGAGGGGGCATCAACAACCTCTCTGGGCAGCCTGTTACAGCATCTCACCACCCTCACCTCTATACAGCCTGAATCTCCTCCCTTCCAATTTGCATCCATTACTCCTAGTCCTGCCATCACTTATCCTATTAAAAAGTCCTACCCCAGCCTTTCTGTAGCCCCCTTCAGGTTTTGAGAAGCTCCTAAGAGGTCCCCCCTGAGCCTTCTCATCTCCAAGCTGAACAACCCCAGCTCCTTCAGCCTGTCCTCAGAAGGGAGGTGCTCCAGCCTTGTATTAATCTTCATGGCCCTCAAGCATTCTGATCCCTTTCTGGGGTTTAAGTTTGTGTAAGAGAAGGCAAATTAGGAAAAAAAAAAAAAAGTCTCATTTCCTTAAAGTCACAGAAAAGAAGATCCTTCCTTCACCTTTGCTCCTGCTGAACCCCTATGTCCTTCACATCACTTTTTTGCACTTTATTGCTCCTGAGCCCCATTAATAAGCACCAGCCTTTCTGCAAGGACCAAGTCCTACAAAGTAACATGTGACTTCCACGACACATTGACATGCCTGACTGTCATTTCAGAGGAAGTCTGCACCCTGGTTATTACAGAAGCTTTCCCAGAAGACTCTGGAATATTTAAGTGTGTTGCTGAAAATGAATTTGGATCTGCAGCATCCAGTGCACATCTCTCCGTTTCCTCAGGTAGGTACATGGATCTCTGAGCTGAGTGATTAAGCATGAGAGAATTTGCTGCTACTTGACATCAGGTAGAATCAGAGATGTTTGCTAAGCGGAAACCGGACTAGCATTTTGGCAGGTGAAAGAGACAAGAAAAGTCTCAAAAATGCAGTCTCCTTAGGTACTTTTTAAAGCTGGATCCAAATTGCTCTTGGACCATCCTCCTCCTGGGCTGAGGATGACATGGTGGAGATGCTCTGTCTCAGAGTCTTATCTTTGAGCTTCAGCCCTTCAGGAACCCCAGCTTAACCCAAAACATTGGCTGCATCTATACCTTGTTTACTGTAATATTTGACTTGTCTGGATTATGCTGAAAACCATCTCCAAACAGAACTGCACCTTGCATGTAGAGCAAAGAAGGCATTGAGTTTGGCCAATGCATCTGTTAAGGTTTTGGTCTGCGCAGATCCCAGATGGGTTGAATTCTCACAGACATACCAGTTTACTGCTAGCACTGTGCAGTGGTGAGCCACCACTGATTTCTACCTGCCTTGTGGACAATTCTACTTCCAGGAATGAAAGAACTGGAGAGCTTTGCAGGTGCTGCCCACAGGCCAGCTGTGCAAGTCACCATGAAGAAACCCACCTTCCCTAGGAACAGCCAAACAGGAGCCAAGGAGCGAGACACAGCCAGCTTGCCATCCTACAGCGAAGACACCCCAGGGCTGGGTAGACAAGCAGAAGCCACAAACTTTGGCCAGATGAACTCCAAGAGCGAAGCTGAAGATTTTCATGGAGCTTTTGAGAATTTGCCTCAGGCTTCACCTCTGAGGTAAGACAAAAATAACATCCCTGGGTTACTTTAACACAATACCCAAGGGATGAACTTTCTAGCAACCCCAAAAAATACAACTGCAAAGCTCTCGTGATGGAGTAATATGCCCATGCAGGAACCTGAGCCATCTGCCAACATAACAGTGGGTACATCTAACACCAGCACAGGCTTCAGAACAGCACAGGCTCCATTTGGCAAAGTTTGTAACTATCTAAAGGCTCAGGTTAGCGCGTAGTGTTATTTTTTAGAAATACCTGTAAATAACTTTAAAAGAATCACCTCAAATAATTAGCCTCTGGAACAGCTTTGGCTCCATGGCAGAGCATGAACTTAGGAAATTTCAAGTGTTTCTTGGGTGTTAATAGGTATAACAATAGGTAAAGGGTAAGTGTCAGGAGGATGGAGCCAGGTCCTTCTCAGTGACATCCAATGATAGCACAAGGGTCAACGGATGCAAGCTGGAACACAGGAGGTTCCACAGAAACATAAGAAGAAAAATTTTGTGAGGATGACAGAAGAGTGGCACAGGCTACCCAGAGAGGGTGTGGGGTCTCCTCTGGAGACATTCAGACCCTGCCTGGATGCCTTCCTGTGGGACCTGGTCTGGGTGTTCCTGCTTTGTCAGGGGGATTGGACTAGATGATCTCTCTAGGTGCCTTCCAATCCCTGACATTCTGTGACTCTGTGATAACAAAGACTTCAGGTGGGGACAGACTAAAGGTCCAAGATCAGCACTGAAGAGGAGCTTCCTCGGTCCTGACTATGAAGGGGAGAGCTCCGAGGCAGACGTGTGCCTGCTCCCTCAGCTGAATGCCAGCCTGGCACTGCAGTGGTACAGTTACATGGTGTGTAAATGGCTGTCCGTGACATAAAAGCTTTCTCTCTGCTAGAGATTATTTTTGGCTGTACTCACCCGCTTCAACTAAACAGGTTACTTTAACAATCCTGAACATCCTCCTCCAAATTCACTACAGGAGAGATCACATTTCAGTACAGATCTCTCCGAGTAAAAATGGGTCTGCTTCGACAGCCTGCAGTTTGCTAAGATAAGAGGAGGCTCGTGGTTCAGCTTCCAGCCCTTCCGTGAAATCCAGGCTTGGATCACCTGGGACTCTGCACAGACCCCTCTGGAGAAATAAAGCCCTGTCTGAAGTTGACTTGCAGGGACTTCAGGAAGTGCAGCAGGGCAAAGCTACAATGAAGCTGTGAATTGCTTGTAATATTCACCTGATGATTGTTCTCAACAGGGGCAGCCTGTCTGCTGAGCAAAAATTAAAACCCTCTGCAAAACCTCTGGCATCATTCTAGGATTCCCTCATGGAGGGAATGGGGCCAGTAGGAAACATTTGCTGTGTTTTTAAAAGAGAATCTGGTTTTCCATCCTCTGCAGTTTTCCCAAAACCAGGCTTTTTTGGCATTTTTAACATACAACCTGTAGGAAAGCTCTTCTAGATGATATTTTTGCTGCTTAGGATGACTGTAATGTTTATGTCTTGCAGCATTACCAGTGAGCTTTGGCTGCATATTTATTTTAAAATAAAGATCTGGTCAGTTTGAAATGCAGAACCTGATGTCCTGCAATATATATATATTTATATAAAAAACTGTGTATTTTGGTGGCTATATACCACCAAAATCAGCTTTTTAAAAAAAATGGGTTACAAAAAACACCATCTTGTGTGTAGAGCTGAAGAGTGCTTTCAATTGACAGCAACTGAACTAGTTTTCAAATGTATAAATATACATCCCAAGATACAGAGAGTGTCAAATTTCTGGATGCACCCATCCATGAGCTTTTCAACATCTTTAAAGTCCACAGTCGTTGATATGTGCTTTGAAACATCATTGCAAATGGAATTCAACGAGGTAAATTTTGCTGTTACCTTAAACTAAGCAATCACCTCTAATGACTGGCTGGACAGTAACTGTCTTGTTAGCCAGATTTATCCAAACATCTCTCTCATGCAGCATCTGTGATTGCAACTGTATTAAATACCAACAAAAAGTGATGACAGAACAAAGCTATTACCAGGAACAACTGTAAAAATGAATGAAGTCCTTGTACTTGCATGCCTGCAAATGATTGCTTAGCAACAGCCACTCAAGCAAAGCTAGAAAATGCAATTCCAAAAGCCTGCCACTACAAGCTTCTCCATACAGTATCCTTCTCCGTAGCTTTAAAGAAGAAGAATAAAATTTATGTCAATTATTAACGTTATTAAAGGAAGTTAATCCAAGCAAAAGAAGCAGCTTTGGGTAGTAAGTATACTGCCAGGTCTTTTAGGGAGCTTTTGAGCTCCTTACCAAATAAGCAAATTATTCTTAACGTTTTTCCAGTGGTGTAAGACTCAATCAAGCAATGAGAACAGGATCAGATGCAATGTGTCACCATTCATAGAAAGTAAACTGAAGCTGCACAGAAGAGCTGGTCTCCAACTTCTCACAGGCTGCTATTAAGTTACCCCAGCTCAGGCTGGGAGGTTTATTCCTATCCTTTTATCTGTTCAGCTTCTAGTTCTGGCAGGTTTTTTCCTACCTTTTGGATCTTTTTCTATTCATTCCTCGCGAAAGTCTTCCGAGGTGTCTCCAGCCTTTCAAGCGTAGAAAACTGATCTTGACTGGATGCCCCAGGTCTGGAAGAAGGCAAATGCACCCTCGTTGAAGTCAATGAGCAGCCGGTACGACCTTTACAAGGCTTCCTACGAGGCAAATCATCAGGCTCCAGTAATCTTTTTTTTTTAAGTACTCAGCTCTCAAGCTACACTTCTTTTTTATTCACTTGAAAAATCAAAGAAACTGATCTCTAACGACCAATAGCACCATTCCCCCCTCAGTCACTCTCACCGCAAGGAATTTAAATAAATTAGCACCCAATTAACACCTTTTTTAGTTCACAAAGGGTGAGGCGATGTTTAAATCCAAACGCTGCGTGTGGGTGAATGTTTAAAAATCTCGGTGCTCAAAGACTCATCGGTGGAGCAAAGGGAGGGAGGAATCCGAAAGACAGGGTTGGTGTTTCTACTACAATACATTGTATGTTAGGCAAAACTATAATTGAGCCACTTAAAACACTAGAATATTAATTCAAGCTGTAATTAAGCATACAAGTCACCTAATCAGCCAGCAGGATCTGTTGCTGTCCTAGTGAAAACACCACAGCTCATCTTTTAATCCAAGAAAGCATCTGTTATAACACACACAGGCAGCAAAATACCGAGTATTTTTATCCCCTAGTATATGTTATGTGCGTTTTACGGTTTATGACTCTTCAGACCCATCCGCGGAGCTATCAATGCCACTACTTTTGAGGAAGCTCGGTAGCAGGGAAGGTGAAGGTGGGGACACGGTGACCGTAGGTACCGCTCGGGTGTGCTGCTGGGGAGTTATTTGAGAAACGTTTTTTCATCGGGCTTTCACTTAGAAGCAGGGAGAGAGTGTTATCGCTACAGAGGCAGTCAGCTACAGTCAATTACCAAACGAATTTTTAAAAGGAATTTCGCCGAGATAATTTAGTGGGATTTAGGGACGCATAAACAGGCTGCAGTAGTCCTTTCTCGCTGCTCCCTGACGGCTGTTGTAGATCTCCCCTCCCCAAAAAAATGATATTTCTTTCAATTTTTCCTCACAGCGCTGAGCCTCAGCCTCTTCATCGTGGTGACAAGGAGAGTCTGGGGACAGAGATGGAGACAGGGAACGGGGAGAGCCAGGGATGGAACAGGGGTGCAGGGAGAGCAGGAGCCGGCCATCCTTCTCCAGACTCGGCTGCTCGTGGGACCAACGGCAGTCCCACCACAGGTCCCAGCATTGCCCAAGAGAATGATTTGCTGACCACGGGCACCTGCCCAAAAGCCGAGCTCCAGCCCTTAAATGCCGTGTCCCCGTCATGCCAGGGCTGGCGGAGACTCTTATTGTGACAGCGGTGGGGGCAGGAGAGGCAGGTCTGAGCCATCCCATGGCAGCACATTAAAGCCTCCCGTCTTAAAACGCCGGGCAGAGGGTTACTATGACAGTCCGGGTTGGTGAATGACGGTCCCGTCCCAAAATACTGGTTAAAGCCCGGGTGACAACTCCTAAATTGTAGGTAAGGTGCTGTCTTTGGGGTTTTTTTCTTTTGTTGTTTGTTTTGCTTTTGTTTTTTTTTCCCTGTCACTTTTTAACTTGGAAGATGGTATGAGAAACCACAGCGTTCTGGGGAAAGCTGAGATTAAAATGTACCTTTTAAGTGCGGTAGAGTCAAAGGTAACATGAGAGGCAACAAAAGCTCTTTTATAAAAACTAATAACTCATTTTTTAAGATAGCAAAGTATCTCTCTTATTGCTTGTTCTTTTGTCTTATCAGGTCAAAAGTCTTTAGATTTTTTTTTTCCTCCACTCAAATCGAGGTGGGAAAATGTAACTTACTTGCTGTTGTGACAAGTGACTCTGTGCATCATGGTTTAAGTGCAATATTCTAGAAAACAAAGTAAATGTCGGGTTCCTCAGGTAGCCTCTAGGTAAAATTAGTTAATTTGAAGACATTAGAAATTATGTAAATCCAAGATTCAATGGATTTTCTGCACGGGTGAGTGAGAACATGGTGTGACACACTCCAAAAACTAGAGCTAGTTTCAAATTCAGGGAAGACAAGGGGAAAGTTTAGGAACTTTTACTAGAAAGCCTCTGTTTTTGTACAGTTAATTTACAGCTAATATTGATAATTACCTTTGGGTAACGAAAGCTTTGAATCTTTAAAATGAGAGCAATGTCTTTGGTTGTTCTCCCCCCCTTCCCTCTAAGAATTTACGACCTCACAGAGCCCTTCTTTGGGCTCTAGTGGGGGGAGGAATACAATACACTGTGTATATATAGCAGCCAAACAGCTGATCTCAGTAGGGTGAGATTACCATTTTTTCCAGCACATGTAACTGTGGATTTATATTCCCATTTTTTAATGAGAAGCTTTATGTTTATTTTTGGGGGAGGGGATATTTATTTATCCTGGAGCTGAAGTTGTTTGTCAGTTTTAACAAACTTGCTCAGTTCACTGGAATTAAACTTTCCTCTTTTGGAAGCTGATGGAAAACCTGGCTTTAGATATCAAGGACCTGCAAAACAAATGCAGGGCTCTCGAGAAGCTCAGCTTGCCCTGTTTTATCCCGTAGCTATCTCATTCAGACCATTACTAGCCCTAACAGCAGACGCTGAGAAATCACTTCAAGTTTTCCAGTCCCAAGTCTCCATTAGATACAAAAAACTCCAAATTCAAAAGCCATTAGGGAAGAAATTAGAACACTTGGTTTCAAAGGTTTCACTTTAGGCTTAAAAGAAAGTGGAACCTGCTTCGTGCTCTGGAGTAAGGAATTTCTCAGCACAAATGACCAATTCACCAGGTAATTGTACATTTAGTATTTTGAGAGGGCACAAAATTGCAGGATTCAGAGATATTTAAGATCATATGTGGCAAATTACTTCGCTTAGCAATAGTACACATGGTTATCCACAGACTTACACAGATGGTGGTTTGTCTCACTAAATCAATTGTTATTTCTTTTCAAATTTACTGGGTTCTTGCAGGTAAAGTAGATGAGGTGAGCCCTGCATCTCAAGCACGAAGAGTGTTGTTACAGTAATCCAAAATATTCACATAGTTCTGGAATATTTCTAATCAATCCCTGATCTCTCTGCTTTAGCCAAAGCTCTAACTGTCAGCTGCCTGGATTGCTATCGACTACTCACCCTTGTGATTCCCATAGTGACCTACTATTTATTTTATCTGTATTGTCTTCCTTAAGGAAAAATACACACCAAGAAAGCCTCTATTCTGCAAGGCAAGGCTTCTGTTCTATCCAGGAGCCCAGTCAAGAAAGCTTTTGTGGTCTTCCACCTAGTTTTTACCAGCCACCTATCCAAAACCAGTTCTCACCAACAAAAAGCCAGGACAGCCGGGAAACCTCTCCTATGAGTGTCCCTGGTTTCCCATCCGTGTCCTCTCTGTGCCAGCCAACCCTGTTTAACTACGAACGTCCAAAACACTTTATCCAGTCTAAGAACATACGCCAAGGGCAACAGCAGCCTCCAGGACCCTCTACAGAGCCCAGCAGAGAAATCAAACAGTCCATCTTAATCCAGCCTCGTAACCCCAGCGGGCAGAAATTCTCCTCCTCGTCGTCGCTGAGCTCTTCGGTCACGCTCTCCTCGCCTTCCTGTAGTGCCCCCAAGGAATGCACGTGTCCAGTCACTCCTGCATCTGCTCAGTCTCCTGCTAGCTCATCATATGGCCAACAGCTTATCTCCATGCCTAACCAACCCCCCGCAGCCTTCCTCTGCTCTGAGCTACCCTATAGCAGCCAAACTCCTTCTCCTATGGAACCTCAGTAAGTACAATCCAGGCTTCTAACTTCTAACTCCCCCGCAACTTTGCTTTCCACCAGCCTGGCCTCTCTCATGCTCTGCCCTCCCCAAATCCAACTGGCAGGTGAAATACCAGTTTGGCTGAAGCCCATGGTGGAGCTCACGTGGATTTCTGATGCTGAAGGTGTCAGGAAGCTGAGCTCTTGCCCTTGGTGTCTGTGTGGGAGATGGGGATATCAACCAGGAATTCAACTGCATGATAGTGAGGGTGACAGAACATTGATAATATAAAAACACAGCTAAGTCACAGAATCATAAAATCATAGAATGGTTTGGGTTGGAAGAGACCTGAAAGATCTCATACTTGGAGGAGACTGAGGGGTGACCTCATTAATGTTTATAAATATGTAAAGGGTGAGTGCCAGGAGGATGGAGCCAGGCTCTTCTCACTGATCTCCAGTTATAGGACGTGGGGCAATGGGTTCAAGCTGGAACACAGGAAGTTCCACAGAAATAGCAGAAAAAAGTTTTTCACAGTGATGGTGACAGAAGAGTGTCCCAGGCTGCCCAGAGAGGGTTTGGAGCCTCCTTCTCTGGAGACATTCAGAATCCACCTGGATGCCTTCCTGTGTGATCTGGTCTAGGTGTTCCTGCTCCAGCAGGGGGAATGTATTAGATGATCTCTCCAAGTCCCTTCCAATCCCTGACCTTCTGTGATAGTCACAGGCTGCTGTACACGTTTTCTGGAGTCAATCCGAACAGTTTTATTTGATTAGATGGAAATCTCTTATTTAAGGCTGTTCAGAACAGAAGATAGACACTCCTTTCAATGAAATTTCTCTCAACAAATCTGGATTAAGAATGGCGAGGCAGGGGGAGGCAGTAGCACATCCCACACATAAACTATTCCTAGCAACTCCCACCTGTTCCACATCACAAAGAGACTCCATGCTCACCTACAGCAGTTTACTTCAATCATACCTGCTATCAGAAAAGCAGCCACTTGAAAATTTCACCCCTTTAGACCAAAGACTAAATTCCTTCCTGATTGTGCATTGTACCATTTAGCCTTTGGGCTGCAGTCCAAATATCTCTCCAAGGTCAATGAGATCTCAAAGGGAGCAAGGTCTTGCCTTCTCACCAACTTGTACTCCTGCCAACATTCACTGGAAGTCCAGGGGGAAAGTCAGTGCACCCAACACTCAACAGAGGATACTTGGAAGGTGACAGGGATGGGGTGTCCTACTGGGTTGGGTATAAGTGCCAGTTTGTGTTCAGGAAATCTGAATGTTTCTGGATGAGTTTTTCTTTTTGAATCACAGCACTGGAAGCAGGAAGTTAAGACAGAGAGGGCAAATTGGGGCACTCAGAAGTGTGGGTCAGGTGCATCTGGACTAATCACCATGTTTTGTGTAGGTAGTGTGGGTTTGTCTGTTTTTCTAGCAAAAGGCTTTGATAATTCACAAAGCTCTTCATATAAGCTGCTCTTAAATGCAATACTCTGTGAGCTGAGGAATTATTTTCCTAATCATGCTACAAATGAGCAAATGGGGACATGAGACTTATTAATCTGTTGAGAAAATTATTAAAGTTATAATCTGAACAAGTTATTAAATACAAGCAGTGCTGGGAATACGTATCAGAATTATAACCTTTCTATCCTATTCTAATCAGCAGAATAAATTCCCAGTGACAGAAGGAAGAGGATTTTGAATAGAAATAATTGCTGAGCATAAGTGCAGCACAAGAGACCCCACTGCATACAATGAACCAGGTCAGATCTTGTCAGTACAGAGTGCTGTGACCCCTTGTAGACCCTTATTTTGAGGGATGCTCCTCTTTTCCTAGCACCTTTCAGAATCAAGCCAACTATCTAACCCCAAGACTTCATTGTCTCTTGCCACGTGGAGTCCTAAACACTTGTGGTAAGCTCAGCTGTGGAATATCTGGACAGGAAAGCTACATGAAGTAACTTTCTGGGGTCAAGAAGCGGAAAACAAACAATAAGCTATTTGTTCATCCCTATTAAAACAATTTGCGGCACACAGGACCTTTTTAACAATTGAAATTAGAGAGATATGCAGTTTTGGAGGAGAACCTCCTGGACCAGCTTGTGCTGCTCAGTGGAGTTAGTGGCTCCCTCAAAACACTGCTTGCCTTACTGCACACATCTGAGTTAGGGAAGGGGCCACTGCAGAATGCAGGGATGCTGAAGAGAGATTAGGATGGAGAGAAGAAAGAAGTTTTTTACTGTGAGGGTGGTGAAACACTGGAACAGGTTGCCCAGAGAGGTTGTGGATGCCCCCTCCCTGGAGGTGTTTAAGGCCAGCTGCGTGAGACATTGAGCAACCAGGTCTAGAGGGAGGTGTCCCTGCCCATGGCAGGGGGGTTGGAACTAGATGATCTTTAAGGGCCCTTCTAACCCAAACCATTCATTCTATGATGCTTCTGTAAGTTTTTAATCCTCAGTTACACCACCCAACCTGCCTGACTCCCAAACTCTTTACAGCTTCATTTAAACCACAGTTTCTAGGTAGCAGGTTCACATTTTTGTCTGGATTCTGTGAAGCTGCAACAAACAGTCAAATGGGCCCCCAGCAATAAATTTGTTTTCTCTTCCTGCATAAACAGTTACTCACAACCAATGTATCACAAACAAGCCAGCATCAACTCTATGTACAGGACATCAGACCAAAAAATTCGAGGAACAAAAGATGCCCTCATACAGGACTTGGAAAAGAAGCTTCAATGCAAAGACATCCTTCTCCAGAATGGCAACCAGGTAAGGGAAACCTTCTGATTAAAGAGCCAGTTTGCTCTGCCTCTGGGTAGTGCCAGTGGAGATGCAGAGACTAATTCTAATGCCCCAGAGGCTGGAGCCTCCAAAACTGTGCTGAAAGCAGAAGGAAATGTAGGAGCAACATTGCCCAAACATTTTTACTCAGCAGATCTTAGCAACAACTCTGAGCCATTTATGAGAGAATATTCTCTGAGATGAGGTGATGTGACTGATTTTTTTCTATTAGACCTGGTCTAAGTGTTCCTGCTCCAGCAGGGGGAATGGACTACATGATCCTTGAGATGACGTCCAATTCCTGACATTCTGTGGTTAGAAGAAGTCTTTTCCAATAGCAACCATTCTTGGTCACATCTCAGGGCTCGTGCAACAGTGTGTTACATGCAAACCCCTGGTTTCCTAACACCCTCTTCAGAGTAATTTTTGCTATTAGAAAGCAAATAGCTGTACTGGTGGGCCAAGTTCAGCTCAGCCCTTCCCAGTAGAGAAGCAGGGTGCCTAGTGTATGATGAAAGCTGGCCTGTTTGGTATAAGACTGTCTGTAGGCATCTCCTGTGACTTCAGCAAAGGATACTGACTATAAATCAATACAAGGCATCCAGAACTTTTGGAAACTTGGGAAAAGTAGCAATATTTGAAAGTGCATTAAAAAACCCACCACATGTGGTAAATTTCTGTGATGTCCTTTCACTTGAAGAAGAACAAATCAAATAAATGACATAAGCTTTTATCATAAAGCCTGTCTCCTACAAGGAGGTATCTTAGTTACAGTATTTATTCCGCGATGGGACAAAATAAAACTCCCTTTGTCAAGACATTCAAATCTGGGAGAAAAATTAGCTTACCAGTAGGGAAGCATGTTACAGTGAGCTAGAGCAAGCAGGTCTCTAATATGGGAACATTTCCTGATGGTTGGTAAAAGCACAGGGTTTATAGTTTCCATCTTCTTTTCCCTGAAAAAAAAGGATTTTCTCTATTGTCATCTGTGCAAACAAGTTTGTGTTATACCTTGAAGGAAAAGAACATATCAGGTGAGATTTGACTTAGTGTCCCCCTAACAGGAATCCTGTCTGCTGTAAGGAAGCCTGCCATTGAAAGCCAGTTTTTCTTCCCACGGGAAGCCAGGCTAAAAATAAGGCTTATGCAATCACACCTCTTTGTCCTCCTACCCTTGCCCTCCAATGTCTGAACCAACTGGCCAATCTCAGCCACACTTGATACAACCATAACCACTGCAGAGGTATTAAGCTCTTTTTGCAGAAGGTCTCTCTCATTCTCTTCTAAAGAAAAGTCCCATGAGCCACCACATAATGCTTATCTACCCAGGAAATTCAGTCAGAGCTTGTCCTCATGCCACAAAATCTAAACACAAGGTAAACTCTGTGGGAAGCAAAATGCTGGGTGTTCTGGTGCTCAGGAGACTAATGTAGTCCTCTAAAGCAAGGCAACTGAGAGAACTTGAATTTAACTCTGCTCAGATTTACCCGTGTGCTGCACCCACGGTTCAGGAACTTAAATGATTGGAACACATTGTTGACACTTCCTCTAGAAGCAGCACCCAGTACTTCATAATATGTGCTGGCATAAATCATAGAATGGTTTGGGTCAGAAGGGACTTCAAAGATCATCTAGTTCCAATCCCTCTGTAAACTCTCCTTGTTCTTCCAGGGGCAGTGGTGCTTCTCTCCATCTGTGTCTGCTTCTACTGTGGCTCTTGCTTGGTTTTTTTAGGGGGGGAATAGAGGGCACTAGTATCCATCATGCCTGTAGCTCATGAAGCAAATCCACAGCTGAATGCCTTGGGAAGCCATCCCAGTGGTAACAGAAAGCTACCCTGGGACTTACTGTGGCTTCTGACATAATGCCATCAGTTACCCATAAATAATCCTAGTGGAGAAAGAGGAGGAGTGTGAGGCCACAGATGGCATTAGAGAGGCTTTGATGAACAGGCAGTTTAATCTTTTATGCATTTCAGTGCTGTATATATCGAGGCTGACTTCAGAAGTCATCACAGACTGCAAAACCTCTGGAGCAGCCGTGGTGTTTCTATTCATCTACCTCTTTCATTGGCAACCTTCCGAATTTTGTGGCATATTAATGAGCTCTCTCAGGCTGATCTGAAATAGTAAATGGACTTCTGACTACAATTTCTCTCCACTCTGCCTTAAGCGATTAACTTACGAAGAAAGAATGGCTCGCAGGCTGCTGGGACCAGTAAATGCTGCATCTGTGTTGGAAGCACAAAGTGAAGACAACATGCAGAACACACAGGTAAATTGCTGGGAGGGGACCTATCTCTAGAACAATGATTTTCCTGGCAACTGTGCTGTGACTGCTGTGACCTCCTTGTACCTGGACAGGGCAGAGGGATGGGGTTTTTATGGTACCAGTACAAAAGAGGGGAAGTTGGGGACAGCTCATACCAGTAGATCTCAGTATAGTAGGGGTTTGAGGAGCTTTTTGGGGGATTGCGTCAGAGGGGGGGAATTTAAGCACCATCCCCTTGCTGGGCCTGATCTGTAGGAATGACATCTCCAGGGAGGAACGACAACAGCTGCTGCACAGCACATTGCACCCTCCCAGTCACAGCCAGGGGACAGGTACTCACTCCCTAAAGGCCCCAGTTCAGACTTGGCCAAGACAAAGAGATTTACACCTGTCATTGTTTGAGATAAGTGACATTGACTACACGAGGTCAGGACCTTGGGGGTGGGATCAGCCGGGTTTTAGCCCATCCTGAAGTCCTAAAGTGAAGTCAGAGCAGCTTGTTTAGCAGCCCACACGCTGGTAGTCAAGCATCTATTGATACTGGCATTTTCAAAAGATTTTGGCTAGAGACCTGCATCCGTTCGTTGGTTATTCAGGCCAGTTAAAAGCTCTCCCTAGTGCTTCTGTGATCCAAGTTAGTGGAAATGTGTGTGATGAGACACTGGGTACCTGTGCAGCCACAGAAAACATCCCTCCTGCTGCATGCCCACAGAGACACAGCAGACTGGCACAAACCTTCCAAAGTGCAGTGAGCAAAACTATTTGCAAAAGACACTTCAGATCACATCAAGGGAGGAATAAGCAATCTGAGCTGTTTCTCCCCAACAATCACCTGACAACAGCAGGCAAGAAGAGAACACTGGGGATTCTGGAGAGCAAGGGAAGCCTCATCTGTCCCAGAGAACAAGAAAACATTTCAAAGCAGGATGGCTGACAGCTCTTCAGGGTGTGTGAAATACTGCACAGAAAGGTGTACTGTTTGGGAGATCTTATTCCCACTGTTCAGTCTTACTTTAAAATTATTCATTCAGCTGCCTGACTGCTCCAAAACTTAATTACATAGTCAGTTCATATAATAGAGCACTTGAATTATTTGCAACTTAATCTGTACAACATCATTTTGTGAGACAAGTAATGATTGTACTGAACTTGTGTAAAAGAGCAGATAGAAGGGATTGCCTCTTGGACTTACCACTGAGCTCAGTCCAGCAAACCCCTCAATGCTTCCCCTGAAGTGAAGACTGCTTCTGTTTTTGCGGTTTAAAGCCAGGGTTAAGTGTTCCACAGGACTGGGCTACAGAAACAAAGCATCCTAATGGCTCAAGGGAAACACCCCAGAAACTTCCATGCAGTGATTCCTCTATCTTGACTCCACTGCTGTCACTGGTAATAAACTCTGCTTCCAACCATCCCAGGATTGATGCCTGCTGGGAACTTGGTACTTCAGCACATTTACCCATGTGATTGTGGAGTTGTCAGTGAGCTTAGCTGGTGCTGTGATCTAGAGAGAAAAATATTTTCCAGCTCAGCATGTGTCCATTACTATTGGAACCATATTTAAGTGGGCACAATACAGTGTTCTTGCCAGTGATCCCACTTCTATTCCTGCTGTAGTGAAGGACACTCTATGTCTCTCACCTTAGATACTGCCAGTAGTACCAGTCCCCTCTAACAAAGGTTACTGGCTGGCCAAAAGCTTGGTGTGGCAAACAAAAGTGCTGCACCTATCACCTGGGCAGTGATGAGAAGTTGTGCCCTTCTATTAATAGTAGCCTAGGGTGGCAAAGCCTAGGGTGAAAAGCCAATTAGCTCATGATGCAAGTTCCCTTACCTTCTGTCCCAGTGACCTCTGAAGTATCCAGCTTTTAAGCAGGATTCTTTTTATTAACTAAAATGTCTTCTCATTCAGTTTATAGACAAAACATTGTAAGTTGACTCACCTCTCCTTTTCCTCCTTCCAAGCACCAGAATGCAGAAAACATCAGGCTGCAGGTTCCTACAACACACGTAAGGTAATGCATGAGCTTCTGCTGCTCTACATTTCAAGACCTTGTATCCAGTCTTTCTAGACCATGTCAGTTTTACTTGATGCTTAGCACTTTTTCTAAAGCAGTAATTACTAAATTCATTCCCTTCAAAAAAAGAAGTTACCATTTGAGGATGACTGATGATGCCTATGATCTCCATCTGGTCATTTCTGAAGACAACTCTGGATGTTTAAAGCAAATCTAAGGCATCTAGGGCAAATATGCTTCATATTCTAGAACATGAATCAATAGACAAAACAAGGTTTAACAATGCAGATTATGAAACACAGCATGATGAGATACAGCCTACACTGCCCTTGTAAATTCTTTCGGATCTTAGGCTAAAGATTAAGATTTCCTATGTTATGCTTCTGTATTTAAATAGGACTCAGGGAAATGGGTCCAAGCTGGAACACAGGAAGTTTCACAGAAATAGTAGGAAAAATTTTTCTTGGTGAGGGTGACAGAACACTGGAACCGGCTGTCTCCTTCTCTGGAGACATTCAAACCCCACCTTGACACCTTCCTGTGTGACCTGGTCTGGGGGATTGGACTAGATGATCTCTTGAGGTTCCTTCCAATCCCTGATATTCTGTGATTTAATTAAGTTGAGCAACACAAGTGGTTGATCAAAACCCACACCTTGCAGCTGGAAACCGGACCAAAACTGTAGCATTGGATTCCTAAACATGCTGAGGGACTCTAGCTGCAGTCTGTGCTCTGACATCATGATGTGGTGACTTTCACATGAGTAACTGTTGCTGTCCACTTTCTAAGGAGCAGGCCGTCCTCAAGAGGAGATGATCGCGGACATGACTCAATCCAGGAGAAGTTTTTTCAGCCACGTTTTACACAAGTGCCCGAAGATGTAATTATTGAGGAGGGACGATTCTGCAGACTCGACTTCAAAGTAATTCCAGCCTTTTCTTCTCTTGGTTCCATTTGCTCTGTGGGGTGTGTGGCACAAAGAGAGGAAACAACAGGGGGCTGCAGGAACAGCATCTATTGTTTCTATAGCTAAAGCTCATCTTTCCATGGCTTTACTCCCTGTGCAGCACCACATTAATATTAAAAAATTGGCAAGATTGTAAAATTTTGCAGCAGGATCACAATTTTATCATCTAGCAACATCAAACTCCCTATAACACCAAAGGGCTTTTATTATCCTACAAGCTCTTTTAACTCTCTGCTGCTTTCCTCCTCTGCAGGTCAGTGGGCTGCCCACTCCAGATGTGATGTGGTATCAGAATGGAAGGATGGTTCATCAAGACCAGTTCCATAAGATGATAGTGTCAGAAAAGGGATTCCACTCCTTCATTTTTGAAGCTGTCAAATCATCTGATGCGGGGACATACGAGTGTGTGGCCGTCAACCGTGCAGGAGAAGCGTCTTTTGCAGTGAAAGTGGAAGTGATTGGTAAGACTTAGGGCAAGGAAAAAATTACGTGGCCCCACGTGGGAAAGTCTCAGTCATCGAATACCTTCCTCCATGTGTTTGGGATTTAAAACAATTAAGCAGATCTCCAGATAATCAGGCTCAAATGATAACAAACTCCTTATCTTTTCCAAGACTGCTTTAATACATACATCTGGGGTGCTGTATTCCTTTAGAGCACTTCTAGGGGGATATTTAGATGTGGTGATAGGTCTAGAATGTGGGAGTTATTAATCTCCCAGATCTGATAACATCTGTTGACTAACTCTCCTCCTAAAGTGGTTTATGTCTGCTACACCCTCACGCTCCCGGGAATTGCCTGTAGGCTAAGGAGTTGTAGTAAGAAACACATACCCTCCTGAATTCAGCACTCTGAAACCTTAAAAAACAAGCCTGATATTAATCATAGAATCACAGAACATCAGGGACTGGAAGGGACCTCAAAAGTTCATCAAGTCCAGTTCCCCTACCAGAGCAGGAACACCCAGATCAGGTCACACAGGAAGGTGTCCAGGCGGGGTTTGAATGTCTCAAGAGGAGACCCCACACCCTCTCTAGGCAGCCTGCGCCACTCTTCTATCATCCCACCCTGACCAAGTTTTTCTCTCATATTTCTGTAGAACCTCCTGTGTTCCAGTTTGCACCCACTGCACCTTGTCCTATCATTGGATATTCAATACTTCCAGTAACTCCTCATCTTTCCTCTTTGTTTTAGCAAAAGAGCATCACACGCCCCCAACTTTCATCTTCAAGCCACAGAGCAAAAAGGTTTTTGAAGGGGACACAGCCAGGCTGGAGTGTCAGATCTCTGCTATCCCCACCCCCCGGATTTACTGGAAAAGGAACAACGAAATGGTACAATATAATACAGACCGAATAAGGTATCCTACTGATGAGCTGGCCACTGCTGTGCTTGAAAATAATGACCAGTATTTGTTAAAGTTGAATTATTTGGGTTTTAAGAGCAGCAAGCTAGAAAGCGAGGTTTCCTCCTTCTTTATGAAACACTGGGAATAGGCATGATGCTGAGTCTTGTTTTGAGGGCACAGAGGGAAACCTGTGACTGGATGCCAACCTGAATTCTAGCAGCCCATGAAGAAGTATGGTTTTAGGACTAAAATGTGCAATGCATCCGTCATGCTCAGAGGTTACAGGGATAGTGGTGGCCCTTGATGCCATGTGAATTGTGAGAGAAAAACAGAACTGGAAGGGACCTTCAAAAGCCATCTAGTCCAACCCCCTGCAGTGACAGGGACATCCTGCACTACATCAGGCTGCTCAGAGTGTCAGCAAGCCTGGCCTTGGATGTCTCCAGGGATGGGGCCTCCATCACCTCTCTGGGAAACCTGTTCCAGTGCCTCACCATCCTCATGTGGAAGAACTTCTTCCTCATGTCTCACCTAACCCTGCCCTCCTCTAGTTTAAAACTATTACCCCTCATCCTATCACTCCATGACCTAGAAAACAGCTCCTCCCCAGCTTTCCTGTAGCCCTTTCAGGTACTGGTATTACATATGAAATCATCATGATGCTGTTTCATAACACAGATTCGGTTTCTCTAACTAGTTTGCAGTGCCCTGCTTTCTCAGCTCCTCAGCATATAAACCGACCCTCTGATTTCAATGTCTTCTCTCTCTCTGACCACTTCAACACCTTTATTTTTCAGCTTGTTACATGACAACACTGGAAGGATTTGCCTCCTGATTCATAATGCCAGCAAGAATGATGCTGGCTGGTACACTGTCTCTGCAGTCAATGGAGCAGGAGTGGCCACATGCCACGCCAGGCTGGAGGTTGCAAGTAAGTACCATATCACAGTGCCACAGCCACCTCTGAAAGTGCTCCTGGCACTTGCACTCTGAGCAGAACCTCAAGAACCTAATGAAGCTCAGACTGCTGGCAGGATTCATAGAATCACAGAATGGATTGAGTTGGAAGGGACCTTCAAGATTATGTAGTTCCAACCCCCCACCACAGGCAGGGACACCTTCCAACTACACCACATTGCTCAGTGCCTCATCCAGCCTGGCCTTAAACACCTCCTGGGATTGTGGGAGCATCCACAATCTCTCTGGGCAACCTGCTCCAATGTCTCACCACCCTCACAGTAAAGAACTTCTTTCTTCTATTCAGCCAAAATCTCCCCTCTTCTAATTTGCATCCATTACTCCTAGTCCTGCCATCCTTTACCCTATTAAAATGTCCACCACAGCCTTTCTGTCTAAGATGTCTAAATCTAAAATGCCTACAGAGCTTGAACTCTATTTCTTTCCAAAGGTACTGAGCTACAAAGTCACTATCCTGGGAAAAACTTTTTTTATTTAGTACCAAGACAATGACATGCACATCATCTGCCAATATGATTGATACCAAGAAGGAAGGTATCTAAGGGGCAGGCTTGACCTTTAAATTATTCCTAAGGGTCTGCTGACAGAAAGCAATTGGGTTGCTCCACCATTGGTCTTTCTCTGGTATGGGAAGACTCTGAAAGAGTTTTGCATTTTTTTCCCCTCTCTTCCAGCACATACCAACACGCCAGTTCCAGCCCCAAAGCAGCTGCGGGTTCGACCAACTTTTAGCAAGTATTTGGCACTGAATGGAAGAGGACTGGATGTGAAACAAGCTTTCTCACCAGAAGGAGAGTTTCAGCGTTTGGCTGAGCAGTCTGGACTGTATGAAAGCGATGAACTTTAACTGGAAACAATGAGGAAATCTCACACCTATAAGAGACACTCACAATATAGATGCAGTTAACTGGTGATTGCTCTAATTAGCAAAAAAACCTATCTAGGTATTTTTACTTTGACTCTTGCACATTCAGCTGTTCCTGTTTTACCATGTTAGATTTTATTTATATGGTTTGGCAATTATAACCATTGACTGAGTATTGTATTTTAACTATAAAGCCTAAGAAAGCAGGCTAATTAGTTTTTACAAGTGGGGGTGACTTCAACCCCCCCCTGTACTTGGTTACATGCTAAAGTAGATTGGCTTGTACTGCTTCTCTAATATCACTCTTGAGAATATCAGAGGTCTGTACTGTCTAGACACTAAAACCAAATACACTAGAGTGTTTTTATGAGAGAAAATTAGAGGCAAATAAAATTTTAAATAACCACAATCAGCTCTGTGATCTTCCTTGATCCATTAAAACCAGCTTATGGATGTATGGCAAAGACGGGTTCTTACTAAGTCTGACACTGGTCCCCTTCCCTATCTGATCTCTGATAAACTATTTGGAATCACAGAATGGTTTGGGTGAAAAGGGATCTTAAAGATCATCTAGTTCCAATCTAGTTCAAATTTAGCATAAATCAAACTTTCCAGATTCTGGTACTTAATGATAAAACAGAGCAACAAAGCAACATAAATATTTGACCCCAAAGCTGCCCTGGATAACATGAGTCATGGAATGGTTTGGGTTGGAAGGGACCCTAAAGGTCATCCAGTTACAACCCCCCTGCCACAGACAGGGACACCTCCCTCTAGAACAGGTTGCTCAGTGCTTCATCCAGCCTGGCCTTAAACATCTCTAGAGAGGGGGCATCCACAGCCTCTGCGGGCAACCTCTTCCAGTGTTTCACCACCCTCACCGTAAAGATATTTTTTTCTCATCTCCACCCTAAATCTACCCTCTTCTACTTTGCATCCATTCCTCCTAGTCCTGCCATCACATATCCTATTAAAAAGTCCTACCCCAGCCTTCCTGTATCCCCCATCACATATTGAGAATTTACTATGAGGTCCTCCCCGAGCCTTCTCTTCTCCAGGCTGAACAACCCCAACTCCTTCAGCCTGGACTCAGAAGGGAAGTGCTCCAGCCCTCTCATCATCTTCGTGGCCTCCTCTGGACCTGCTCTAACAACTCAATGAAGCACCAACACTTCCATCTTCTCCCCCCTTACTCCTTTAATCAAGGAGTGGTTTTAAGTTAAGTGACTTGTCTCTCAACAAGCTGTTGATTTGAAGCACCCAAATGGTGGGCAAGCTGCTGCTCACAGGCCACCTTGCTCAAAATAAAAGCCATGAAAGCTAATTTTGCCCAATTCCAAGAAATCCAATGTCTGAAGATTTTTCAACAGTGCTTGGTAAAAGAAAACCTGTGAGGGTGTAACTGGCCCAAACTGCTCCTGAGAGGGGAGTGGGAACAACCGTGAGTGACCCCACCAGGGAAAAAAAGAAAAATCAGGTGTCAGCTTCACCCCTAGGCTTCTGGACATTAAATAAAACCCCCAAAATCTGAGCTGCATCGCATTATTAACCTCTCAGTGCAATCCAGCAGCTTGACCAACCAACTTTTTCCCTGGGCAGCCCCAGCAACAAAATGCACTGGCCCCACAGCTCCTCCCCCACTTCTCATCAGGGCTGGGAACCCAACACAGCATTAATACGCACTGAATTGAACATAACCTGCAATTGAACCTTCCCTGCAACTCTTCAATGCAAGATGTGAACCTCTTAGTTGCCTGAATAGAACCTGGAAGTGCTCAGACACTGGAATTTATTGTTTAACTATGCCCCATACACACTAACACACACACACACACAATGTCAGGGATTGGAAGTGACCTCAAGAAATCATGTAGTCCAATCCTCCTGCTGGAGCAGGAACACGCAGATCAGGTCACACAGGTGGGGTTTGAATGTCCCAAAGAAGGAGACCCCACACCC
>VZTY01031162.1:63324-83975 GCA_013400935.1 Turnix velox
CTCCAGATGTGGTCTCACCAGGGCAGAGCAGAGGGTGAGGAGAACCTCTCTCCACCTACTGACCAACACACCCCGGGATGCCATTATCCTTCTTGGCCACAAGGGCCCATTGCTGGCTCATGGTCACCTGCTGCCCGCCAGGAGCTCGAGGTCCCTTTCACCTCCACTGCTCTCTAACGGCTCAGCCCCCAATTTCTCCTGATACATGCTGTTGTTCTTGCCCATATGTAAGATCCTACACTTGCCTTTGTTCTATTTCAATGAATTTCTCCCCAGCCCGTGCTCTCTCGGCAGCGCGGCGTCACTCACCCACACCGCGCCCACGGGGCAGTGGGAAGGACGGGTTGTGTCAAGCCGCCTGGAGGAAGCTGAGCTGGAAGAAACGGGACGGACCTAACCGCAATTAAAAAAATTATGATAATAATAACAGCTGCGAGGGCGGGAGGGGCAGCACCCTCGCCTCCCGGTAGCCCCGGAAGCGGCCCGCGGCGCGGCAATCGTTGGGATTCAAACGGGCCCATGATGGAGCAGTGGCACAGCCTGCCCGGTGCGTGAGGCGGCCCCGCTCTCCCTCAGCCCGCCCTCAAACCGCGCTCCCCGGCCTCGGCCCGACCTCGCCGAGGGAGGGGAGCGGGGTGAGGGGCTCTGCGGGGACTGAGAGACTCGGGGCTCGGCGGGGGCTGAGGGGTCCGACCCCTTCATCTGACTCCTCTCTGTCCCCGCCGCCATTTCCCTCCTCCTCCCCCGCACCAGGTGCCGCAAAACTGCAGCCCAGCGTCAGCAGAGAAGTGGAGCTGAAATCCACCCTTCGGGAGCTCATAATCTACTCCTTCTTCCTGGCAGTGCTCTGTACACGTGAGTCCTCGCATGGATGAGGTGACCCAACATAGATGATGATTGTTGGAGTGTTACCTCTTTTGGGATCTACTCCATAACCCCACCTTGCCTTCCTCCTCAGACACAATGGCTCTGCTTGCCTTTTTGTAGCAGCATGACTTCATAGGTCATAGAGTTAGACCTTCAAAGGCCATCTTGTCCAACCCTCTGCAGTGGCAGGGACATCCTGCACTAGATCAGGTTGCTCAGAGCCTCAGCAAGCCTGGCCTTGGATGTCTCCAGGGATGGGGCCTCCTTCACCAGCTCTCTGGGCAGCCTGGGCCAGTGTCTCCCCACCCTCATGGGGAAGAACTTCATAATGTCTCACCTAACCTTGCCCTGCTCAAGTTTAAAACTAGAGTTGGGGTTGTTCAACCAAGAGAAGGCTCAGGGGGGACCTCATAGTAGGTTATCAATACCTGAAGGGGCCCTACAGAAAGGCTGGGGTAGGACTTTGTAATGGGGCTCAGGATGGCAGGACTAGGAGCAATGGACACAAATTGGAAGAGGGGAGATTTAGGCTGGAGAGAAGAAAGAAGTTCTTTACTGTGAGGGTGGTGAGACACTGGAGCAGGTTGCCCAGAGAAGCTGTGGATGCTCCCTCATCCCTGGAGGTGTTTAAGGCCAGGCTGGATGAGGCACTGAGCAATGTGGTGTAGTGGGAGGTGTTCCTGCCCAGGACATGGGGGTGGGAACTAGATGATCTTGAAGGTCCCTTCCAACCCAAACCATCCATGATTCTATAATCCCTCACTCTATCCTATGCCATGGCAAACAGTCACTTCCCAGCTTTCCTGTAGCCCCTTCAAGCTCAGAGAGGCCACTGTGGTGTCTCCCCACAGCCTTCTCCAGGCTGAACAGCCTCAGCTTTCTCAGCCTGTCCTCCCTAGCCCTGGCATCAGCTGTACTCAATGCTGTTCTCATCCTCTAATTCCAGCCCACCAGTATCTTCCCTTTCCTTCTCTTTGCCCCTTTCTATCCAGTGACTTTTGGCATGGTGAGCACAGAGATGTACTACCTGAACAGTGTCATGTCTCAGCTCTTCCTGGAGCCTCCCTCCTCCAAGGAGAGCCACAGCAGCTTCAGCAGCATCAAGAGCAGAGCTGATTTCTGGAGGGTAAGATGTTTTTCATTGCTAAGATGTTTTCATGGAGAGCAAGGAGTAAAGAAGCTCCTAAGTGTCCACCAAAACAATACAGAATCACAGAATCACAGAATGACCCGGGTTGGAAGGGACCCAAGGATCATGTAACTCCAACCCCCCTGTCTAGCAGGGCCACCTAACAAACACATCTACTAGATGAGGTTGCCCAGGGCCCCGTCCAGCCTGGTCTTGAACACCTCCAAGGACGGGGCATCCACAACCTCCCTCGGCAGCCTGTTCCAGGACCTAACCACTCTCCTAGTAAAGAACTTCCCCCTAATATCCAACCTAAATCTTCCCTCCTTCAACTTGTATCCATTTCCCCTAGTCCTGCTATTGTCAGCCCTTTCAAAGAGTTTACTTCCTTCCTGGGTGTAGGTTCCCTTCAGGTATTGAAAGGCTGCAATGAGGTCACCCCGCAGCCTTCTCTTCTCCAGGCTGAACAAGCCCAACTCCCTCAGCCTGTCCTCATAGGGGAGGTGCTCCAGCCCCCTGATCATCTTCGTGGCCCTCCTCTGGACCCTTTCCAAAGTCTCTATGTCTTTTTTGTACTGAGGGCTCCACACCTGGACACAGTACTCCAGATGGGGCCTCACAAGAGCCGAGTAGAGTGGGACAATCACCTCCCTATCCCTGCTGACCACCCCTCGCCTGATGGAGCCCAGGATCCCATTTGCTTTCCGAGCTGCGAGAGCGCACTGCTGGCTCATGTTAAGTCTCTCGTCCATCAGGACCCCCAGGTCCTTCTCTGCCGAGCTGCTCTCAAGGACCACTCCTCCCAGCCTGTACAGGTGCCTGGGGTTCTTCCGGCCCAAGTGCATAACCTTGCACTTTGCTGCGTTGAACCTCATTAGGTTCACCTGAGCCCAGCTTTCCAGTCTGTCGAGGTCCCTCTGAATGGCATCCCTTCCTTCCACCGTATCGACCGCACCACTCAGCTTGGTGTCATCAGCAAACTTGCTGAGGGTGCACTCAATTCCCTCATCCATGTCATTAATAAAGATGTTAAAAAGCACCGGTCCCAAGACAGACCCTTGGGGGACACCGCTCGTTACCGGCCTCCAGCTGGACATAGAGCCATTGACCACCACCCTCTGTCTGCGACCTTTCAACCAATTACTTATCCATCTAGTTGTCCATCCATCAAATCCACTTCCCTCCAATTTGGAGATAAGGATGTGGTGGGGGACCATGTCAAAGGCCTTGCTCAGGTCCAGGTATATGACATCGGTCGCCTTCCCTTCATCCACCATCGCAGTCACTCCATCATAGAAGGCCACAAGATTAGTTAAGCATGACCTTCCCCTGGTGAAGCCGTGCTGGCTGTCTCGGATCACATGCTCATTCTTTATGTGATCAAGCATGTTGTCCAGAAGGATCTGTTCCATGATCTTCCCAGGCACGGAGGTGAGACTCACCGGCCTGTAGTTCCCCGGGTAATACAGTCTTGTGTTTCTCATAAAAACTTGATGCTTCTAGCTGAAGAAAGGCAAAAAACTTTTTCAAATGTGCTTGGAGAAATTGTGTGTACAAACAATAGTACTTGTGATTAATCAGTTGAGGAAAATGATGGGTCAGTTAATTATTGTATCATTCTCAACATTAAGCTTGGGCATAAAAGAACTTTGATAAAAACAGGAAGATTTGGAGTTTACAGTTCATCTGACTTTCAGGTGTTAAAAAAAAGGATATTTAACATTTCCAGTGGGACAAATGGGAAAACTTACCATCTTGGTTCACCTGGTTTGCTGGTACCTCACCTCAAATTTCAGTGATGGCAGCAAAACACTTCTCTTTGTTTCTGCCACTGGGTGGATGACTTGTCCAGACTGTGCCAAATGTACTAGAAATGGTGGTCATATATGCTCAGATGGTGCCAAACCATGGGAACATGCCTTGAACAACACTCTTCTTTCCAAGCTCTTTATCCACATCCAAGAAATACCCAGAAAAAGAGGGATTTCCCATCTTCAAAAATAAATACTCCCCCACCATCTTAAAAAATAAAAACTTCCCCATTTAGATTCAGATGACTTAAACTTAGAAATCTATTTCAAAACAGACCTTCAGATATTAAAGATAACCAATAGATTGGGTTAAACAACATGCAATGTTTTGTCTTGAAACATACTAGTTCAGCAGAATTTCCCAAAGAAACCCCAAACGGACATATGTTGTAGTTTTACCCTGAATGATTGCATTATGTGCCTCTGATAGAGCTGTGTAGGGAATTGAATTGACTCCCAGCAAAAAAATGTAAATACATTGGTAAGGCAGTACATAAGTGGGAATGTTTTAATCTTTTAAATTACCCTCAATTTTTGGAAGTCATTTTTGGAAGTCCAAATGCCTAATCATTGACTACATCAGAGAACATGCTTACTTCTACTGAAATGGATATTTTGAAATTACTTTTGCATGCAAAGGTCTCTCCTTCTCTGGAGACATTCAAAACCCATCTGGACTAATTCCTGTGTGAGCCAGTCTAGGTGTTCCTGCTCTGGTAGGGGGATTGGACTAGATCATATCTTGAACTCATAGAATCATAGAATGGTTTGGGTTCGAAGGGACCTCAAAGATCATCGAGTTCCACCCCCCCTGCCATAGGCAGGGACCCCTCCCACTAGATCAGGCTGCCCTGTGCCCTGTCCTGCCTGGTCTTGAACACCTCCAGAGAGGGGGCATCCACACCCTCTCTGGGCAACCCATTCCAGTGCCTCACCGCCCTCACTGTAAGGAATTTCTTTCTTATGTCAAGTCTAAATCTACCCCCTTCCAATTTACATCCATTGTTTCTAGTCCTCCCATCTGATATCATATTAAAAAGTCCTTCCCCTGCCTTTCTGTAGGACCCCCTCAGGTACTGATAAGTTACTATGAGGTCCCCTCTGAGCCTTCTCTTCTCCAGGCTGAACAACCCCAACTCCTTCAGCCTGTCTTCATAGGGCAGTTGCTCCGGCCCTTTGACCATCATCAAAGGCCCTTTCAATCCCCGTGGTTCTGTGAATTGTTTGTATTCAAACTTAGGCTGTAAGTAACCTGAGAACCGTATACAGATTTTTATGCTAAAAAGCAAGGTAATAGCAGTACTTTATTATCCTTTTGAAGCTTTAACCTCCCTTGCATATGCAGTTTGCAGAAGGACCCCTGTTGGATGGGCTTTACTGGGAAGAAAGTTACAACAACCACACGACGTTAACCAGCCAGAACAGCAACAGCAGTCACATTTACTATGAGAACTTGCTGTTAGGAGTAGCCCAAATCCGCCAGCTCAAAGTTCACAACAACAGTTGCTCCATCTACCCCTACTTCCAGGACTTGTTGGAAGACTGTTACAGCGAGTATCGCTACCAAGTTGAAGACAGGTCTGAGTTTGGTCTAAAGAGCGACTCAGAGTAAGTCACTCAGCTTCACAAGTGCCTCTGAAAACATAAACCATGTTCTTCATGCCAGAATCCTTCAGTTAGTTCATGCAATTAGCTGAGGTTTTCTCCTGTTTACGTGGAGATAAATCCTGGACCTGGGTTTGTGCCGACATGACACAATTTGGTGAGGGAAATTTATAGTAGAAGGACTGGAAATGGGGAGCCCAGGTTAATAAAAACACGTGTTGATGGGCCTGTCTCCACCAACATATCTGGAGAAACACTCAATTATATGAGGCCTGGATTTCAGTCGCATGTTCATAAGTTGCAGTCATGCTAAGTGCTGTGGAAACTGAGCCAAAAGGCTTGCTTCACAGACTTCATTTAGCATGGACTTAATGCGATGTAAACACCACAATAACAAACTATGTAAACCAGAGATACTCCATTTATCGATAAAGATTTTAAGGTAATAAACTGTCTGGCCCATACTGGTCAAAACCCAGATTCATAATCAATTGCTGTTTTGTGAATGCAGCTAAAAAAAGAAGGGGGACTGTCTCAAGGCTGTGCATCGTGAAGGTACATGAACTGTACAAATCCAACATGGAACAGTTATAAACACTCATGACTTTTCTCTGTTTCAGTCTTTTCATGTGAATTCTGAGAAGGAGATTGTTCCTCCCTGGAGGTGTTTAAAGGCCAGGCTGGATGAGACTGGTCTAGTGGGAGGTATCCCTGCCCAGGGCAGGGGGGTTGGAACTAGATGATGTTTTAAGGTCTCTTGCAACCCAAACCATTCTATGATTTAAAGGTTTGGCTTAAAGGATCAGCTGTGGATGGAGATGAACTAACAAGGATAGTATAAGTCAAAGCTTATTTCAGTCCAGTTTCCATGAGCTGAGCTGCTTTGTTTCCCTGACAGATGGCAATACACCTTGGGCTCTTCATTATCCCCATGGTACTGGGGATCCATGGGCTTTTACAGCAGTGGGGGATATAGATTCACCTTACCCAAATCAAAGCAGGAGAGCCTGGAGAAGTTGGAGTTTCTCAGGGAGAACAACTGGCTTACCAGAGGAACCAGAATTGTATTTATTGATTTCTCAACATATAATGCCAATGTAAACCTCTTCTGTATAGTCAGGTGAGCTCTTATATTTATTCCAAGTGAAATCCAATTAACTGAGGTGTAATGTTTCCATAAGAATGCGAGGGGAGGCTGGTCACCTCAGGCACACACAGCCACGTTTCTCAGGTAGCAGCTGGACAGACAGTAATTCATTAAAAATACAGAAATTCAGTGGTAGGAGCAGACCCAGATCTGTCCTTTTCTCCTTTTTTTTCTGTAATAGTTAGTGCCTGATCTGTCTGGTTGCTGCTGTCAGCTGGAGTAGGCTTTGGAGCCTTTTGCAGGGTTAAAAGCTGGACAACTATTAGTTGTCTTGTTGGCTGGCAGGGAGAAGACTCGGGGTGAGGTGGACCTTAGGTTTTCTGAGACACAGTTGCTTAATTAAGGACTTGACCAAACACCAAAGCTTGGGTATCCCAAGACCATTTTCCCCATCAACCTGCCATGATGTACAATGGGATACCCAATGAAATATTATTAATGTGGTAATAATTAACATTAGAAGATTAAAGACTGAAATTATTTTAAAGGATGGTAACTAACACCAGTCCCCTTTTTTTTTCCAGGTTGGTGGTAGAGTTCCCAGCCACTGGGGGTGCTCACACCTCCTCCCACACCTACTCTGTGAAGCTCCTCAGATATGTCAAAAATTATGATTACTTCCTAGCTTCCTGTGAAATCACCTTTTGCCTCTTTATCATTGTTTTCATAATACAGGAAGTTATAAAAATAAGAAAGCTGAAAAAGAACTATTTCAAAAATGCCTGGAACTATCTGGATTTGCTGCTGCTAGTGGTGAGCCTTCCATTGAGACTTTCATTTTGGTACTTGCCAGCCTTGAGCTAGTGCTGGACAGCCACTGATGAGCCAGAACAGCCCAAATCTGTGTCTGGTCAGAATCAGTCACTCACAATTCCACACCAAAGAGGCTGGCTACGTGGCCCACCAAGGTTCAGCACACTTGGACTCTTTTCCAGCCTTGCTCTGTGTCTTCTACTCATTGTCCACGCTGCTTACTTTAGCCTTAATCTTTGCAGAGCAGGGAAGCACCAGTGCAAAGCAGAGCTAGCAATGAAAAGTGAACGTGTGCAGCACCTTACATAGCACAAGCCCAGAATTATCGCAGCAAAACTGCAAATCATTTGGCCAGTAAAGTCTCATGTATACAGTTTATGCCAAAAAAAAAATCAGGAAAAGCTCAGGTTGTTCAAGTCTAACCAAGGATCTTCTGAAATCACTGGAGTCTTTCCTGTGCAGGAAGAGAGGAGCTGTAGCCAGACATCAGAGAATCATGGAATAGTTTGGAGTTGGAAGGGAACCTTAAAGATCATCTAGTTCCAACCCCCCTGGCCATAGGTAACCACTACACCAGGTTGTTCAGTGCCTCATCCAGCCTGACTTTAAACACCTCCAGGGACTGAGGGGGCATCCACAGCCTCTGGGCAACCTGGGCCAGTGCCTCACCACCCTCACCATAAAGAATTTCTTACTTAAATCCACCCTGAATCTCTCCTCTTCCAATTTATATCCATTATTCCTAGTCCTTCCATCACATATCCTGTTAAAAAGTCCTACCCCAGCTTTTCTGTAGCCCCCCTCAGATACAGAGAAGCTATTATGAGGTCCACCCTGAGCCTTCTCTTCTCCAGGCTGAACAACCTCAACTCCTTCAGCCTGTCCTCATAAGGGAGTTGCTCCAGCCCTTTGATTATCTTCATGGCCTTTCTCTGGACCTGCTCCAACAACTCAATGTCCTTCTTACGTTGAGGGCTCAAGAACTGAACAAAATGCTCCAGGTGGGGCCTCAGTTCAACTTGCTTCTGCTTTCCTTCAGGTGTCCATCCTTGCCATTGCCTTCAACATCTACCGCACCATAGCAGTGTCCACACTGATGGAAGGGCTTCTCTCTGATCCTCACACCTACCCAGACTTTTATTTCCTTGCCTTCTGGCAAGTCCTTTACAACAACATGATTGCTGTCAACGTCTTCTTTGCATGGATAAAGGTACTGGATCTTACTCATTGTGTTTGTAAGCACTGTACAAATACAAATGTTCACTTCTGCCTTTTTATGGCTAGACTGTAAAAGTAGGGCTGAAAAGGAGCGTTTTGTTTACAAGAAGGCAGCAGAGTTAGAAATTACATCCTTCTCAATAAGGTAGGTCAACACAAATTTCAATCCTATCTGAAAAAAGGTAGCTGTCCCTATTAGAGCTGTTAGGAAGTCAGCACAACCAAACAGTTGCTTCAAGCTTACACTTTTCCTGGAACCAGGTATCACCCAGGTCACAGCCCAACCCACACACATGCCAGGGCATGGAGCGACAGGACAAGGGGCAATGATTTCAAATTAGAGCAGGGCAGGTTTAGGTAAGACATTAGGAAGAAGTTCTTCCCCGTGAGGGTGAGGAGACACCGGAGCAGGTTGCCCAGAGTGGTAGTGGAGGCCCCATCCCTGATGACATCCAAGGCCAGGCTTGTGGAGGCTCTGAGCAACCTCATGTAGTGCAGGATGTCCCTGTCACTGCAGGGGGTTGGACTGGATGGCCTTAGAAGGTGCCTTCCAACTCTTACGATTCACTGACATTGCTGCTGTAGGTCTGTATCTGCTAGAACTGATTACACATACTATCAACCACTAAAAACCTGTCCCCACACGACTGGCTTTAACACATGAACATACTTGCCCTTCAGAATAGTCATCTTCTCCAGAAACACACCCAAATCCTACTTCTCCTCACAGATCCACATCATTCAACTTACTTCTAGAAAAGATTTGACCTCTAAATGATGATTACAGATGACATTCCAGAACTTACATTAAGAAAGTGTGGTGTATTTTGACCCCCAGTAATACTGTGTTCTTTTCTCTTGCAGCTATTTAAATTTGTGAGCTTTAACAAAACCATGATTCAGCTGTCCTCCACCTTGTCTCGCTGTGCCAAAGACATCCTTGGGTTTGCCATCATGTTCTTCATCATATTCTTTGCCTATGCCCAGCTTGGCTATTTGGTCTTTGGGCTGCAAGTTGAAGAGTTTTCCAGTTTCCAAAACTGCATGTATGCTGCTTTCTCATTTTATACAAACCCTCGCGTTTTGGTATAGGCATAAACCAGTTTCTGCAAAGCAGAGCTTCAGAGCACAGCTCTCCAGCCTTAAGCTTGCTTCGCACAAACCCAAAACTGCTGTCTGTACAAACTGTTCCCCAAAAAATGTTCAGAAGAGACCACATGTACATTAAACAGTTCAGGGAAGCACAGGGGTGGTTCACCCAATGGAGCTATTAGTCCAGACAGTTCTCAATACAATTATGTCACCTGTCACCAGTCACCCAGGCAATGAGACAGGCTCATGAAGCTGGAACAGAAGGGAAATCATTTAATCAAACCCTCAAACCCAGGGTATTTGTTAATAATGAAATTATTTTCTCTTACAAGCCATTTTAAAATTTTGTGCTTTCAAACTCTCAAATTCCCAGTAAATGTCCAGCTTACCATTGAGTACTGACTTGCCTTTAGATTTCAGTAACTAAAGTAACAGTGAATCAGTCTTAATGGCATTTATTGCCTTTTTAATCTCCCCCAGTAATATACTTTAGGAGAGTCAGTCAACCTCATTTTGGTGGTTTTCTTTTTGCTTCCAGCTTTACTCAGTTCCGTATTGTGCTGGGCGATTTTAACTTTGAAGCCATAGAAGCAGCAGACAGAATCCTTGGACCCATTTATTTCATCACATTTGTATTCTTCGTCTTCTTCATCCTGCTGGTAGGTATCACCTTAAAAATGCTTATACCTTTACATAAGCAGTAGAGAGATGTTGGGCAGTGCTCAGAAATGGTGTTTTCCACCCCAAATTAATAGTGGCTTGGCCCTGGCTGCCCTTCAGTACCACCTGGGCAGAGAGATGGTCCCAGCTCTTGCAGGAGTTCCCGGCAAGGGGATATTTTGCAGCTCTCCCTTCCCCTATATCACCAAAAAAGGGCCTTATTCATTCCAGAACGAGCACATTTCACCTTTCAATCTACTGCACCATCCTCAATATTTTGATTTTAATTGATGAAGGCTTATTGATGCTCTTGTTTAACATCAGCCTGGTCAGGTAGGAAGGTTAAAGGGAGACTTAAAAGGGACCATGAAGGCACAAGGTTTGCTTTAACAGTCAGATTGATGTTTACATTAATTACTTCAGACTGAAACACTCTCTGAAAAAGCTACAACAGGAAATGTGTTACCTCCAAGGAACTGGGCCTTCTAGTAGATAGTGTAGGCTGGAAATCAGTTATTTGTCTCCAAAAATACTGCCTAAAACTATCAGATAATTCAAGTGCTCTTCAGTCCCATTCAATATAGAATTATAGAATAGTTTGGGTTGGAAAAGCCCTTCAAGATCATCTAGTTCCACCCCCCCTGCCCTGGGCAGGGACACCTCCCACTACATCAGGCTGCTCAGTGCCTTGTCCAGCCTGGCCTTAAACACCTCCAGAGAGGGGGCATCCACAGCCTCTCTGGGAAGCTTGTTCCAGTGTGTCTTTTGTTGCTCAGAACAACAGTCCCAGCATAGTACAAACAGAGTTTCTATAAACAATTACCTAACTCTATCCTTCCCGTGCAGAACATGTTTTTGGCTATTATAAATGACACCTATTCAGAAGTCAAAGCAGATTTTCAGATGATGACGACTGAAGAACTGCAGCTCAGAGACCTCATAAAGCAGGTAAGTACTGATTCCTCTAACTGCTGCATTTAATTCAAGATATGAGGAGGAATTCTGAGCCAAAGGCAAAGAGCCTTAAACAGCCATTTAACACCCAATATTTAATTCTTCACTGTAAACAAACATTTGACATATAAAAACATCCTCCTGTCAAACCCAGGGATGTTCCTAACAGTAAGAGTAGCATGAGCTTGGGTGCAAAGAGCCTGCCCTTACACTTCAACCTGTTAAGCACAGTATTTAAGACCAACCTGGTTTGGGAGGTCACTATTGCTGCTTTTCCAAACTGAGAAACTAAAAGATCTCTGCATGGAAAGACAAGTAGAAATTTATATTTTTCAAACTCTGCAAAGTTTAGACCATGCTGGAAATGAGTAGGAAAGAGGAACAGAACTTTTCCTTAACTCTTCAACTTGAAGTTTTGACCTCCTTTCCTGCCAAATGCATGGACTGAAGCCAAAGTGCATACGTGCAACTGGGACAAGTTACTACCTCTGCCTAGAAACTAACTCCATTTTAACTGGAGAATACCACACCAGGAGCAAAATACTTAGTTTACTCTTCTACTTATCCTGGACTTCTGCAAGATCAAACTGAATGTGCTTGAGAACAGGACCTCTTAACAGATTTGGTGCTATTATCTCCAGGGATTTTATGACAAATTTGAGATATAACAGGGGGAGTTCCCTGAGCTGAGCTAGGAGAACAAAGTCCAGGAGGATTTATTTGCCATGGCCTTATACTGACAGTGTCTTCCTTGGATTTAAAGTCATTGTCGAAGCACTTGAAGTGTCTCTGGTTAAGCAGAAGCCAGTTAATGTACCTGACTTTCCCTGTCTGTGTTCAGAGCTGCAATAAAGCCCTTGTCAAACTCAAGCTGAAGAAACCAAGCGTGGAGGAGGAGAGCACAGGAAGGTAGGATCTGGGCATTTGTTGTTACACCCTGCACCACACACAGACCTGTTCTCATGAGACTTCTGTCTCCTCTCTTCAAGAAAGCAATTTTCAGCCAGAGAAGGGAAGGATGCCAGTGAAGAGGTAGGCTTTATTCTTTTGAGTCTTAAAACTGATTGTATTTCAAAAGTTGAATAATACAAAGAAATCACAGTTGTCCCCATCATTCCTACAAAAACCATTTCTCTACAGGATGCAAATTTTTAACATCATAGGAATACCAAAAGCCAGACTGTTAATAAATAAGTGATTATGATCAAAACTTCAAAAGAGAGCCTGCTCAGGGGCAAGCTTATACCCTAGAGCAGCAGAGGTGGCAGTAGGGGTACATGGGTGTCTCAGCAGTGAAGCTGTGAGCTGGGCATTTACCCAAAAGTTAAATGGGAACTGATGTATAGAAATTAAACAAATTTGTTGGGTCATGGGTTGCACCTACAGCAAGAAGAAAAATTACTGTTGCTTCCTTTAAAAAAAAGTTTCCAGCAGGCTTTCACAGTTCCACACCTAGAGTAGGACAGGAAAATCCCTCTAAGAAGGGAGTGAAAAGCCCCTTGGGTGGGTGTCAGCACTACTACAACAGCACTCACGGTCTCTCAGCTCTGAAAAGTCAGAGAATGCAGAAAATGTATTCTCATATCCTGTCTTTTTGGAAGGAAAATGTACTTTCAGAAGCAGAAAATAACATATTTCTCGCCAAAGCCACATTTATCTTTTCCAGCATGCATGCCCCTCCCTGCAGGGGGTTACTGGGGCCATAATGGCTTTGGGATTTTGGTGTTGGTTGGGTTTGTTTTAATCCCTCTGGTATCAAAACAGAGCTGGCCGGGGCTACAGGAAGGGGAACTTCAGTGGCAGCAGCATCCACCTACTGCCCGTTCAGGCTCACCTCAGAGATATGTCTCTGCTGAAGAATTTTATAGGTAAGTGTGTGAGTCTGTTTTTGGGGTCTTACTCCCACCCTCAGGCAGCTGCAGCCCTCACTGAAACCTTCTGAAACCCCAGAGACAAAGTTAGTGATTTCAGTTATTGCAAGTGCTGTTATAGTGGCTGACAACAGCCACCCTCTCAGGGAGGTAAGAAGGAAATGGAAGAATTTAGCAGAGCAGTTTGGAGAGGACTCCTGAATCAAGAATGAGGTGGGACAAGAATTTCAGCTATTGGCATCCCTTCTAGAACATCTCCTTGTGGCTGCCCAGGGAGGGTGTGGGACAGAGCCTGAAAGAACATTTTGCTCATGAAGGGAGCAAAGAAGGTGGCTGCAAATGCAGATTTAAGGGCAGCACCATCTCAAGGACCACACAATGTCAGGGATTGGAAGGGACCTCAAAAGATCATCTAGTCCCATCCCCCTGTGGGAACAGGAACACTCAGGTCACACAGGAACATGTCCAGGTGAGGATTGAAGGTCTCCAGAGAAGGAGACCCCACACTCTCTCTGGGCAGCCTGGACACTCTTATGTCACCTTCACTGTTTTTTCTTCTATTTCTGTGGAACCACCTGTGTTCCAGCTTGCACCCATTGCCCCTTGTCCTATCCCTGGAGGATATCTATCTTTGTTTGTCCCCTCTAGTCTCTACAGGTACACAACCATGTTTCGGAATGAATTAAAACGCACTAATGAAACCCTACAGACAATTCTGGAAACCATGCAGCAAAGAGGTGGCCAAAAGGCCAGGTGGAAGTTCACCCGCTAACAGAGACATCCTGACTGAAATAAATCAAATCCCCATTTTCCCCCCAACCCCAGTTATTTTTTTCTATTTCTGGCTAAGGGAAGTAGAAATGTTAATAAATATATGTAGTATGTACCGTTGTTGTTTCTAGGTCTTTTCTTTGACAGTTTGAGGTGTTCCTTCAGCCGTGAGAAGAACTGACCAACCTTGCTGGAGCTCTGGGTGGCCACTTGTACAAATGCCACAGCAACAGTTAATCCTTTGCCCTGTTTTGATGCTGCTGGAGACACAGGTATCAAGCTTGGAGCTCTTGTAAGCAGAGCTGGTGCCAGCACTGCCTTCTCCCTGCCCTTTGCTGTTTCTGGCCCCAGGTGGCCCAGTGCTGTGGCTTCTCAGTCACAGAGCGACATCCAGCATGTGGGTCCATCAGCCCTCTCTCTTCCCCAGACTTCCTTTTGCTGCTCTCTCTGCTGCCAAGGATAGATCTTATTTCCTCAATAACTGCTGTTCCAGGCACTTGTTACTTCCAAACTGGATTTCCTTTTGCCTTCAGAGAAAAAGAAAGAAATATTATTCTTTCAGGAAATATTTTTTAATTTTAATCAGCCTTAACAGCTGGAACCACTAGAGGGCGATTTGCTTCATCAGCCTGAGTTTTCAGAACATCCTTTTTATAGGGTTATGTATAGATGGTAATAACAGATTAATAATCACCCAGGTTGGAAGAGACCTTTCAGATCATTGAGTCCAACCTTCAACCCACCTCTGGCAAGCCTTTTACCTTTCTAAACCCATTTATACCCCTTGGCTTACAGACAAGGTGCCCACACCAGAAGCAACCTGCTTCTAATTCTTTGCTGGAACTCAGCCACAGGAAGGAATAAAACATGCACCCAGATGCCCTAAGAAAATGTGAGGCTACCACCAGGCTGCAGGACCCCCACTAGCACGATGTGGGCCCTGCTTTGGAGAAGTTTCACTGGACATCTCCCTCTCTGAAGTGTGCTGAAACTGAAATAAATCCTACAATGATTTATAATGTTAAAAAGCCTTGTGCTCTTCAGAGCACTATCAAGTGGTGTCCCTGCATTTCACTTGAGGAGCTGCCCAGTAGCACAGTGTAGCCACGCACCAGTCAGGTCTCTCTGGTTCTATGGTCTCCTGGTCAAGCCAAACCATCCTCTCTCTTCTAGAAGGGACCAGTTTAATATAAAACCACCTTTTCCTTTCCCTCCTCAAGGGTTCTTGTAGCTCTGCAGCGTCCCAGGGACAACTTAGCCCAGTTTTCATCCATCACCACCAACTTGTCTGTCTGGATTACTCAACAGCCTGACACGTGGGGGAGCAGATGCACTTTTGGCACCTTCAGCCTTTCCACCTCTTGGCAACCCTACCCCAACAAAGAAATTTCAAAACCTTTAGCAACAGTTACTTACCCAGAACTCCATGGAACTACTTTCAGGTGCTCGTCATCCTTGCTTTGCTCTGGAGCACAGGAGACTCTCCTTACAGCCCACCTTTGCTTCTGCCAGCAACCTCTGTGTCCTGCACACGTGCAAACCTCTTGGAATCACAGAATCACAGAATGCCCCGGGTTGGAAGGGACCTCAAGGATCATGTAGTTCCAACCCCCCTGCCTAGCAGGGCCACCAAACAAACACATTTACTAGATCAGGTTGCCCAGGGTCCTGTCCAACCTGGCCCTGAACACCTCCAAGGATAGGGCATCCACAACCTCCCTCGGCAGCCTGTTCCAGGACCTAACCACTCTCCTAGTAAAGAACTTCCCCCTAACGTCCAACCTAAATCTTCCCTCCTTCAACTTGGATCCATTACCCCTAGTCAAAGCTTGGAAATACTGTATGTCTCTGAACTGGTTCTTCAGCAGGAAAGATCCATCCCAATTCCACTGGGCCTTTTGCACCTTTAAAAATAAGTTTCTTCTCCTTTTCAGCTGATGGTGTTTAAAAGAGGGTTATTTTCCTTACTCCTAGATTCTTAATTCATTGCTTTGTAGTGGGAACTGCTTTGTAATTGTTCCCACCAAACTCCTGCTTGAGGGAATTTTTGTATTCTCATTAAACATCTTGCTCAAACTTTGCTGATCAAATAACACTAAGGAAAACCTAAGAATTGAAGAGCCCTGTGAATTTTTCAAAATCTGTCCCAAGAATCCTTGTTTCCTTTTCCACCCCCCAACTGCAGAGGGAGCACAATGTGATCAGAGGGGCTCCACCTTGAAGGAGGTACTGAAGGCTCCCTTCTGCCTGCTCTCCCTCAGCTTCCGAGCTGTTTTTAATTCCTCCCATTTACCTGCACTGCCATACTGTAAGAATTGACACCAACACACTATGAAAATCTATTTTGAACAGAGGAAAAGCATCTCCTTGTATTTACAGAAGTGTGAAGAAAGAGTTTCCTGGCAGTAAGCACAGCTTTAATTTCAGTATCACAGAAGTTCCTGCTAATCAATAGAACCACTGGATGGTTTGGGTCAGAGAGACCTCTAAAAGCCCTCCTACCATAAGCAATTCCACCAGGTCCCCAGAGCCTCGTCCAACCTGACCTGGACTTGCTACAGCAACACCCTCAGACTACAAATACATAAAGGAATGGTGAAGAACTCAGTGTTTGTTTTTAGGAGATGGCAGCAGAGGAGAAAGCACGATGAGAAACAAAGATATATGACAATAAAGGTTAAGGTACTTTTATTATAAAAGTCTATACAATGAGCACCAGACATAGCAATGCAATTATATCTGGTTTAGTTATATATTTTTATATATATATAATTCATATTCCATATCTATATATCCATATAGATATATAGGGGTTTTGCTTTTACCAAAGTAAAACTTGTTATATCACAAAAATGCCTAGTTCTACATTTATTGCTCAACAAGGATGGCACAAAACACACTCGGCATTAACTGTCGCCATGCTTTTCTACTTATACTGAATAAACAGCCAAACACTGCATAACCAACACAAAGCAGCTGTTAATTCTGAATTGGAACCAGTCTGATCATTCACTCACTTATAAAAATATTGGAATCATATAGATTTTAAGCATTATAAAGGAGGAATATATTATTTAAAACATTTAAATAGTGCATATTGACATTTTGCATGTGGTATAGAAAACACACAAACATTCATGTACAACACTATACAGTACACATTTTAGTTTCAATTGTTTGGATTACACCCGTGTCTGTGGACTGATAAAAAATGGAACTGAAGTGTACACTGATTGCACAATGGAACTGGAGAAATGGATAAATGGTCTCAAGCCTAGTTTAACCTCATCATTCTCTAAGGTCCCAGATCACTTTGCAGCTTTAAAAAAAAAAAAAAAAAAATTAAAACAAGAGCCATACCACCAGTGCTCAATAGTTTTAGTGCTTTTTTTTTTTAAACTCTGAATTCCAAAAATTACATGCCTGTAAGCAGAGTAAAATAAACCAAGAAGTTATTGTACAGTACACAGACGAAATCTGAGCACTAAATATCCTACTTTCCACCTATTTTTGTGTGGTTCAGGACAGAACAGCACATCTCTGAGATTACATGCGAGCTGTTTCTCACAACAGTTCATTTTTGGTCTTCCATAAAGCAGTGTGGCCAACAGCCAGTCATAAAAAGAACATGCAGTGAGGGAGGAGGTGCATGCAAAACATGGCCACACTCAAACTGATACATTAAAGAAAACAAAAGTCAAAATAATAATTGAGAAAGCACCAGATAAAATTAACATTTAGAAGATTTTTTTTTTGCCAGATCCAAACCAGCTGCTGATGGCTGTAAAGCTTGTAGCTAAATCATCATTCAGCACAGCAGATGTGATACTCAAAATGTTATTTAGTTTTCAAACTCTGAAGCTAAATCATGCAAGGCCCATAAACTGTTTTGCTTAACATCGTAAGGATTAGGTAACTTATTTTTATTCTCCAACTGTAAAACAAAACAAAAAAAATCATGATAAACAGTAATTTTTCACTCAAAACCAATAGTTCACCCTGTGGTGTGCATCAACTACACTGATTTTTAGCCCTTGGTACCATGCTTATTTCAGGTACAGTGGAATTTTAACCATTCTAGGTCAGCTCTTTCCTGCTGGAGCTACACAAGGCTGAGAGCCTTCAGATTTCCCAGACACCCAAATGTTCATTTTGTTCCTCAAATGCTTCCCGAAGAGGAGATGCAGTATCCAATTCCGACAAAACACTGTGTCACCACTAGTCCGTAAGAACCCATAAAATGATTAAATGAACAACAGTAACGTAAGTCCTGTAGGCAGCACGTGATAGAAACTTTTCAGTTTTTCCAAGTTTTAAAAGACATTAAAGCAAGGTCACTTTCTGGTTTGTCCACCGTCATTTCTTTATCAAGGAGGTAAAGGTGACCAATTAATGAGCAAAATCCAGAGAAGTTAATTATTACTGTCTTACAGGTGAAATTTAGAGTACCAAAAAATAAAGTTGTCCCACAGCAGTCCTTTGACAGGAATAAAGGAATATCAGTCTGTTTTTAGAACAGTTCCAGGAAAAAGCTGCATGTTTAAATTTGCTGAGGTTTTTTTTCACCCCCTCCAAAAATAACAAATAGGCAAGAGGAGTAGTTCAGAATAATTTCTTCACTAATGCAAAATGATGGAGATAACCAAATGTCTCACTCTTCTTGAATGGTAAAAGTAAAAACCAAAAAAAAAAAAAGCTCTGGTTGTTCAGGAAGAAGATGGATGCATCTGTAACACATAACTTGGATGGAAACTGTGTTTGCTAAAGTTGGATAGAGCAGTCTCAAACTTCAAACTCCCCTTCTCTCTCTAGACAGGACCTACTCACCCTTCAGACATGTTCTAGTGGCACCACCATAAAATGCACAAACTGGATTCTTTCAACAGTGCATGAACAAATGAACACAAGCACCCAAAACATCACATTATTCACCAGTTTGGGAGGAACACAATTTAAATGGATTTTGAAGAATCTTGTTTGCTGATCAGGACCTCCAACAGCCTCAGTTTAGCTTTAATTTTCTTGTACTCCCTGTACTCATCCAGCATGGGAACCCGGTCTTCCTTCTGCACGTTCCTGTGAAAACAAGCACAAGTTGAGAGACAATGCCCCATGTGGCAGCAAACCAAGCACAAGAGCAGCCATGTGTGCTTATCTGAAGGCAGGGAAAAACATCACCAGCAGCTTGCTCACCAATGAAAGACATTTTGCTATGTTTTAGCTCATTATAGTAAAAATGAAAGTAAAAAAACCAGTATGTCAGGGGCATTTGTGTGAGCACTGGGAGAAATGGAGTAGTGGTTTGGTTGATGAGCTGATGATACACCTTGAAAAACTTCCTATTGCACACAGAGGGCAGCAGTTCAATCGAACTCAGAACAATATAAAGTAAGAATAATATATATTCAGATAAGAAGCTTAAAGAAACTAAATACAAAGAATAAAAATTATCACTTTCAGTGTAAAGCAAATGTCCTTCATTTCAATCTGTCAGTCTTGACAGTGGATAAGTAGGCAAACTTCTCTGCCTTGTGTTAAAAACAGAGAGATAATCTGAGGGGGATTTTTATATATGTATTTTTCTTTTAGTAAGTATGTCAAAACATTCTTTTTCTAAATAAAAAACCCCACTACTTTAATTTTCATTACTATCCTTTACAGACTGCAACCAAGGAAACAAAACTCAGGAGCAGGCTTCTTCTGCTATTATAAAATACACAGAAATGTTATCTCCTCCATACTTGAGATTAAACCTGATCAAGATCCCATTTGGAAGTAAAAGAAAAACCACTTGGCTGTAAAACAAAGCTGCTTTAAGGGAAACCAACCTTCCATTCTGCTGATAAAACTCCTCTTCAAATTCTCGCAGTGTCTTACGTAGCTTCTTTTTTTCAGCCCTAGCTTTCCACAATTGCTCCAGTAATTCTGGCCTAAAAGTTTCAAGTGAAAGAAAAATACAACAAAATTTATATTCTTCCCAGAAGGCTCAAAACCACCAGAGCCAGTTGAACTAACAAAGCATTTGTCTTACTCAAAAGGAACATGCTCTCTGCCTGGTGGTGAAATATTGAGGGGAAATTAGGAGTTAATAAAGAGTACAAATTCTCTCCTCTCTATACAGCTTGAGGGTGGCTGAAGAAGGTTTAGAATATAGTGAACAATTCAATGAAAACAAAGAGATATTATTCACGTACATCAGAGGGAAGAAGGCTCACTGGAACCAAAATAGTCCTGCGTTCTGCTCGAAGTGTCACTCCCACACAACAGCACAGGTCTGTGTCATAGAATCACAGAATGGTTTGTGTTGGAAGGGACCTTAAAGATCATCTAGTTCTAAGCTCCCTGCCATGGGCAGGGACACCTCCTACTAGACCAGGTGGCTCAGTGCCCTATCAAGGCTGGCCTTAAACACTTCCAGGGAGGGGGTGTCATGACCTTAAGTGAAATAAAATTGCAATTTCATAGAATCATAGAATAGTTTGGGCTGGAAGGGACCTCAAAGATCATCGAGTTCCAACCCCCCTGCCATAGGCAGGGACACCTCCCACTACATCAGGCTGCTCAGTGCCCTGTCCAGCCTGGTCTTGAACACCTCCAGAGAGGGGGCATCCACAACCTCCCTGGGCAACCTGTTCCAGTGCTTCACCACCCTCACTGTAAAGAATTTCTTCCTTATGTCTAGTCTAAATCTATCCCCCTCTAATTTATATCCATTGTTTCTAGTCCTCCCATCCGATATTATGTTAAAAATTCCTTCCCCTGCCTTTCTGTAG
>VZTY01031162.1:84173-125631 GCA_013400935.1 Turnix velox
TGCTGAGTTTGTCATCAACTGACACCCCCAAGTCTTTCTCTACAGAGCTGCACTCAAGCCACTCTCCACCCAGCCTGTATCTGTGCTTGGGATTGCTTTCTATTTCTACAATAGAATTAAGTAACTTCTTATTTTTACATACATAGAAGCAGCACGAGTGCTCGACAGCCTCAGGTCCCGGGTCAGTTTCTCTTGACCATCTTCAACATCAGACTCGGAGTTTTCAACTGGGCTTAAAACAGACTGGGTTTGGGTGGCAGATTTTAAGATGTCATTCAGGTCCATGGACAAACCATCACTTTCCTCTTCTTCCTCCTGAAAGCCAAAGGAGAAGTTTCAAACGAATATGAAATATTTCAGTTCTCTATTAACAAGTGCTGGGAAGTTCTGTTGTTGGTTTGGTTTTTTTTTTTTTTAAATGCACTGTACACACCTTAATTTCTTCAAAGAAATGGGCAGTTTCACCTTCAATAATGGGCTGTAACATCTGCCCCCTCCTCTTGGTTGATGGTGAGCCCTGCAAAAGTTCAAGTTGGTTTCATTTCATGCAATTAAACATTTAATCATAGAATGGTTTGGGTTTGAAAGGACCTTAAAAGTCATCTAGTTCCAAAGCCCCTGCCATGGGCAGGGACAACTCCCACTACACCAGGCTGCTCAGTGCCTCACCCAGCCTGGCCTTGAACACCTCCAGGGATTGAGGGGGCATCCACAACCTCTCTGGGCAACCTCTTCTAGTGTCTCAGCACTGCCACAGCAAAGAACTGCCTCCCATCCCCAGACCAAATCCACACTCCTCCAAGTTGCATCCACCACCTCCAGTCCTGCTGTATACAGTTGATTCTGTCCCTCACCTAATCCTGAATATATTTTTTATAAGAACTAAAAGCTGCAAACATAGAACACAGACAAAATAACCATATAAGTAAAAGTTCAGATGCCCAAATTACCCTAGACACAGAAGTAATATCTGAATCTCTATTAGTGTTCTGACTTAAAATAAAAAACTTCATCCACGCTTGTCATGTTTTGTAGAAAATACATAAAACATGAAGACATCTCTGTATTTATTATTTACTCTTGTTTCTCCTAAAACAAACTGCTGGGAGATAGCTCAATAACAAAGGTGTTTTTTATCCTCTGCTTGTTTCTCTGTCCCTCTGAAGCCCCACAATGGGAAGTGCTTGGTGTCCTTTGCCACCACAGCCAAAACCCTTTGAACTTCAGGCTAAAGCAGCAGCCCCTGAGCTGAGGTTACACACACCCCTCCCATTACACCCTGCTCACGTGTTATCTCCAGACAGCCCAAGCAGCTTCAACAGATGGTTGGAGCACAAAAGCCACAGGCAGACAGTGATCTGACACAACAGTTCATGAAAGGTGAAAAGCTCACTGTTTCTTCAGACATCCCCATACAGGCATCAGAGTATGTGACCATGGACCTATCATGTAGCACCTAAAGGGGCCTTCAAGACAGCTGAGGAGGGGCTGTTTGCCAGGGCATGGAGTGACAGGACCAGGGGCTATGGTTTGAAACTAGAGCTGGGCAGGTTTACATAAGATATTAGGAAGTTCTTCACCATGAGGGTGGTGAGGCACTGGGCAGGAGACATGCACAACCTCTAGACTGGGCAACCTGTTCCAGTGTCTCACCATCCTCACAGTAAGAAATTTCTCTCATACCTAGCCTGAATCTCCCCCCCTCCAATTCACATCTGTTACTCCTTGTCCTTCCATCACATACCCTATTAAAAAGTCCTACCCCAGTCCCGTTCAGGTATTGAGAAGCCACTATGAGATCGCCCTGAGCCTTCTCTTCTCTAGGCTGAACAACCCCAACTCCTTCAGCCTGTCCTCGTAAGGGAGGTGCTCCAGCCCTCTTGATAACCTTTGAGGTCCTCCTCTGGACCCGCTCCAACAGCTCAATGTCCTTCTTATATTGAGGGCTCCAGAACCGGACACAATACTCCAGGTGGGGCCTCACCAGAGCCATGTAGAGGAGCAAGTCAGATTTTTGTGGCAAGACAGAAGTGAGAAAATTCAACTAGTCAAAAGCTCCAACCACTGCACCAGCACTCATGACTCACCAGTCATGGAAAAATGCTTAAAAGCAATTTAAGGTCCCTTCCAACCCAAACCATTCTATGATTCTACTGGAGGTGTTTAAGGCCAGGCTGGATGAGGCACTGAGCAATCTGGTGTAGTGGGAGGTGTCCCTGCAGCGGGGTTGGAACTAGATGATCTCTAAGGTCCCTTCCAACCCAAACCATTCTATGATTCTAACTTGAGTTTATGGAGTTCAGAAAGGATTACTGATGCAATGGACCTACAACTGAAATACAACTGTAATGTAAATCATTTTTCTATTAGAACAGCGACTCAAAAATGTGAAGAAAGGAATCATCTGGAATTGGGGCATTTATCTCAACATACTTTGGCTTAAAGGAAACAGCTGAGATCAGTCAGAGTCAACATAAACAGGCAATTAATTTACTGCTGAGTCAGTCACTGCCCAGCTCCCTAAATCTGACAGAGAACGAACTATCTGTGTGTAAAGAGATTATCTCATGTCAGCTGCACAGTCCGTTCCTTTTGAAGCCTGGGGCAGTGTGGAGGATTTTGCCTACAGCTCATAAAGAACAAAACCAGCAGCTATTACTCCCCAACTGTTTTTACAGGTACCAATAAACAAGGCTACATCAGTCTCCTTGCACAGGGGAGAAAGTCACTCTTAAAGACCCAGAGAGGAGAAAGAAAAGAACAGAAAGCACCACAAGTTGGAAGCGAACAAATGATAACGGGGTGGAAAGGTGCAGATGTTGTACAGATTTTGCAGGGGAAGCATGAAGGACTGGAATGGTTCTTATGGCTGTCTTATGGCTCATGCCTCTGGTGACAGGATACTGCAGCACAGTAGTGAGACAAGCTCCCCTGCAACTGGTGTTACTATTTTTGGCAGGGCTATGAGTACAATTTGTACTCTGGATCCATACGTAGCAGTGACTTGGGAATGCCTCAGCCACAGCAGAACAACTTATTTACTTTCACCCACCACCATTTACTTCCTAAGAGCCATCAAGGTCACAGATAGCTTTGAACTGCTCTGCTCTCAGCATTAATCAAATGCTTCAAGTCCACTGACAACAACATCTTATATCTTCAACAAGAAAGACAGATGTTATGGAACAGTGTCACTAGCCTATTAGTTCAAAGGTGGGGAAAAAAAAATAGAAATAGCATTTGTTTTTACTCACAAGAATAGGAGTAATGCTTGCTCTAGTTAACATTTGTTTTACAAGTCTGTATCTGTCATAAAGTGGCTTCACAATATGTCTTTCTTCTCTAGTAACCTAAAGGCAGAGAAACCACAGAATTAATTATACCAGTCACCCCATAATAACAAGCAAACACACCATGGTATGATTCTGCCAGGCCACCTGCATTCCAGTAGGGAACATAAAACTAATTTAAATTATGTGTATGAAATGTGGTTTATGCAGGGAGAAAAATGGGTACTTTTTCCTCCCCTGTTTTTTCACTTTAGGTCCCTGTATTTTTCAAGACTTTGTATAAATTAATAGAGCTTCAGTAGTCTTTAAAGACCCATGAAAAAGAGGCAAAAACGGGATCAAGAACTGGAAGGGAAGAGCGAGTCCCTAGCAATGATGATGATTCTATAGAATGAGAAGGGAAAAAAAGAGAAGATGAAACCATAGAGATATTTTATCTGGTTTACTCTCAATTCTTTGCCACTGTGTACTCTAACACAAAGCTTAAAGGCTATCCTTGATGAGTTACTGGCAATTTCTGCCTATGGGGACTGTAGAATCAGTGCCAGTTTCTCCAAGATCATTTTTCTTTCCTGGCTTTTAGACTGAAAGGCTTGTCTGGACACATAGAACAAAGCTGGAAAGACACTGTGTTTGGACTGGTAATGCTGTTCACCTACAACATAAAACCCCAGAATTGCTGGTCACTTACTCCACCTTCCACACCTTCAATTACACAAGACATTCCACTGACTTGGGGTTAGGAAGGGTGGGGAAATCAATCAAACCCAAACACATGGCTTTTAATTTCTGTTTTTATGAAATTCAGAACAACCTTTCAGGCCTTTTCCCACAAAAATCCATAGTGTCACTTCTTTTTGAGATTTTGCTGTGCCTCACAGGCATAAAAGGCACCAAATGTCACCAATCACTTTGCAAACTCCAGTAACCTACTGATTTGTGGAAAAAGGGCCTTTAATAGGCCATATATCTTGTCGGGTTTTTTTAGAAGTTAACCAATAATTTCCTCTGATGGCAACATGGAAACCAAAAGATAATTGAGCTTTGGAGAAGAACAAAAACCCCTACAGATTTGTCTATGCATACACTGATACGGTTTGATGAAGTAAAGCAATTGTTACCGGCCGTCCATGCTGACTTTCGTAATACAGAAGACTTTTCTGGAGAGATGTTTTCTCTTCTACCAAATGGTCCTTTGTCATTTTCTATCAGAAGAACAATTTGCATTTAATCACTTCACATTAAGCAGATTCCTTTGCCAAACTTAGCTGATAACCACACATCCCACCTCCATCTATTTATAGCTGCTCAATATTGTCAACACATACTTGTAAATATTTTAATAGAGAGTGAGCAAAGACAATGCGGTTCATCTTGATTTCCCCACAGAGTCTATAATATGAGGAGACAGCAAAGGGCTGCTAGACAGAGGCGCCATGTTATCAATAAAGTCTTATCTGAAGTGCCTGTTTTTCTCTCTCAGAAAGAGTCTACCCTTAACTTTAACATCTTACTTTAATATCTTCTGGCAAACATCTCTCAACACGTTTTTCCTTCAATCTTTTCAAAATGAGTTCAAGTGTGGCTTCCTTGGTGGGCTTCTTCTCCTTCTGCACAACCCGCATCTCATCTCCATTTTCTTCATCCTCTTGGTCAAGAGAGGAACCAAAGCTTTTTGGAAGAGTATTACTTCGTGGACGTGCCTGAGGTATGAAGTCTCCATCTGAGCTCCTCTGCTTTGCATCTGAAATGAGAACAATTGCTCAATCACAAGATATTGAAGTAATTAACTTTCTCATCTCATTTAACTGCAAATAAAGTAACCCAGCCTGTAAAGTAACCCAGTCTGCAAAGTTTCTCTTCTAATGAACTAAAGAAAGCCACAAGGATAATTTGAGAAAACCACAAGGATAATTTGAGAAAACCACAAGGATAATTTGAGAAAACCACAAGGATAATTTGATTTTGATTTTTTTCTAAGTTCAGAATGTAGAAATGAAACATTTTTACTGTCTCATTTTTCCAGGAGGACTTAGCCATTTTAGACATGTAGATAATTTGTTTGTAGAAAAGCAAAGTGTAGCATCCCTTACCTTTTATCTGCTTTCTCAGTTTGGTAAGTTCAGTCATCCACTTCACAACTTTTGGATTGGCTGCAATATCGCTATAGGAGGGCTGAAAAGTAATGCAAAAGGTGCATTTTATGAAAATAAACACACTAAACTTTGTTTTATAAATAAGTCTTTCAACATTTGTATTTATGACAGCAAATGGGACTACTAACGCAGATGTCATTCAGTACCAGATGAGATCTTGGTGCCAACATAACAGGCTAGAGTTCTGAAAATAAAATTGAAAGACCACAGAGTGGTAAAACACTTCTGTCTCTCCATACATCTCATCTGATATCTCCTCAGCCTCACTGTCCTTCTTTGGGCTTAGGAACTCTGGGAGCTGTTGTTCAGCTCACTTTTGCAGACAGCAGTGTACAACAAGATCCTTCTCATTTGTGCCCCTACAAATATTCAGTCATGAACTACACATTCCTTAGCTCTGTGCAGTGCTTTGTACTGAGCGAAAAGGATAGCATACCTTACAATTTTTCTCTTTTTCAAATTGTTCCTCAAATTGTTTGATTTTCTTCTGCAATTTCTTGACAAGCTGATAGGGTGTCTTGTCTTCCCTTTTATCATCTTTGGAGCTAAAGGATGCTCTTCGTGTTCTGTATTAAAAACATTTTTTTAAATGTCATTTAAATAAACAAGTGTAAACAACTTGCATATCTGAGTAACAGATGACTAATTCCCATTTTTCTTATCCAATTCTTCTTAGGTTTTCAGTAAGAGCTATTTAATTTTGCTGAAGCAAAGTGCTTTGATCTGTTGCCTTCAAAATGTAATGTGTTTTTTTTTTAAATCTCCTTTCTAATGTCAGTGATACCCCTAACAGAAAATCAGTGTGTAAAATCCCACTAGATCGAACTATATGTACCTTTAATTACATCATCTTTAAAACAGTTATTTCTGGTGGCTTGGCTCTTGGCTACTCATCTAAGTTACAAGACACCCAGTACTTTTTCAAGTACTTGGCACAAAATAAAGCACAGGCTAGAAACCACCCCTGGTAATTAGAGAGCTCCACTTAACTGTCTGTGGTGAGACACTGGCCCAGAGAAGCTGTGGCTGCCCCATCCCTGAAGGGATTCAAGGCCAGGTTTGACAAGACTTTGAGCAACCTGGGTTGGTGAGAGGTGTCCCTGCCCAGGACAGTGGGTAGGAACAAGACAACCTTTAAGGTCCCTTCCATCCAAACCATTCTATGATTTTATGAATTAATTAATATAATTAAAAACCATGAGGTTCTTAAAGATTTGTGCTCTCATCCTGACAGTAACATCTCCTGCTCCAACACCAAACAACATTAGGAGACCTACCTAACAAAAGAAAGTGCTTTGGATGAAGAATCTAATGCTTCTGGATCATGTAAGAAACGTTGGCTTTGCCCAAAATCCAAACTGCGATGTGACAATATGGGATGACAGTCCTCTTCCAAGGGATGATTAGTCATCCTTCCAGCCTGTGGGGAAAGCTGAGCTTCTCCAGATTCACTGTCCTCCTGCCAAGATTTGAAAGCAGGAAATGGATCTAGAAGATAAAAAGGGGACACAACACGGTACCTTTCTGTTAAAATAATCATAAACAAGAGTCAAAAGGAAACAAAAATGCATTCCCAATGCTTAGCCTTGTGTGCTATAAAGGATGTGGTGTCATACACAAAGTAAATAAGAACACTGAAATACATCAGAAAGCTACAAATTCTGTCATGGAACAATTGAAAGAAAAAGGTGCTGAGATGAAGTATGCACACTAGGATCCCTTTTTCAAAGCGTATCTTGGGAGCATGTATTTCTGAACAGGGCACAGAGCTTTATTTACTTCTTAGAAATCCAAAGTTAGAAGAATGTATTTACTTATTGTCTGTGGCAATTTTTTTCTAGTGGAAATTAATTTTTATACATTACACATGTACTTTGAAAGATTGTCCTCTCGGTTTTGAAGAAGGTAAGCTTGAAAATATCTCTTTAGGTACATTATCCATTTGCAAAAGCCTTTTTAAAGGAGTGTTGTTGGGTTTTAAAGTTTAAATCCATCTTGACACCACCAAGAAAAAGAGATTTCTTAATTTGTGGAAGATGATTTCTTTTAGGCAAGGGATTCCAAAACAATTAATTTTTTTTTTAATCTCTAAAAATTAAAGTTAGTTGCTAACATCCCTAACAGTTCCCAAGTTATCTTTCTGTCTAACATGACCCTGATTCTGGTCTTCCAAGCACTACAAAATCCCACCCACCCCTTCTCCTCTCAGAGAGTAATCTGTTTTTTTTCAGTTCAAATTAGAAATTTGAAAACTGGGCTCGAAGTGTGCAGAACAACAATAAAACCCACAAAGTTGTTTGGTTTTTTTAAATAACCCTTGTACCTGCTTTCCTCTGTGAATTTACTGAGTATTATTGTTATTTTTCTTTTTGATTTTAAGCTATGATCTTGCCTGTTTAACACAGCACAAGACCCACAGAAGGGGAACTTTTAGTAAAAAAAAAAAAAAAAAAGGAAACAGAAATTGCAGATCAGAACATTCCCCATGTGTGAGGAACAGCAGGTGAAGGGTTAGTCAGAAAGCAAACCATAAACTTTCAAAAGGCAGATAACTGAATGTATGGCGAACCATACTTACCCTCCCCTTCTCTCTGCAGATGCATTGTTTTGAAATCAATGAGGGGAAAAGTGATAGGGCATGGTGCTAATAAAATGAAAAAGAATGGCAAAAAATACTAAAGTGAACACACAGCACAGTCAGAACAAACCATACATAACATGTAAAGCAGGAAGATACAGTCCCAAGGGAAAAACATCCCATCTTTTTTTGGGCCAGGCCCTGAGCACTCTCAGCTTCCAAGCAATTCCAGTGGCAGGTAAGGATGCTCAGACCTCAGCAAATTTGAGGGGTTATTACTGAAGAAGTTCACAAAGAACTGACACAGGAACAGCAAAGACTTATTAAACTACAGTAAGAGTCACATGCATCCTCACATTAACAAAAGACTAGTTCTAAATAGTGGGCTTTTTTACTTACAGCTCATAAAAAGAGATGGTGATGTCCAAAAAAGCAGGAAAAATGCACAAAGAATACTCAGAAATACAGACCTGTGTTTTTGCCTTAAACCAGCAATAATTTGATGTTCATTTTTAAGAGCTCTGGTAGTTACAGGCCTTTAAATTTTCTGTCATACTTGCTTTAATAAATCCGAATCTTGTAACCATATTTGGACTAGCACAGTTTTCTTTACAAAACCTATCTACTCCCATGGAATGCCACAAGGACTTGCAGTGCCTTGGAAGGCTGAGATCCTAATTACCATTCTATACAGGAATGAAGAATGGCCAAAATCAAACTGTTCTGCAATGAAACAAACACCTCTTGCAAAATACCACGACCAAGAAGAGCATAATATAAATTCATATACAGATATGTAAGTTTCTTATGAAAGAAAGGGTTATATAAGTTTGGATAAGAAAAAGCAAAGCAACTTTCATAAGTAGATTTCAAGGAAATAATGAAAATGTAAGTCACAAACCTTCTGAGAGTATATATCAAATTGGATTAACACCAACAGGATGTAACAAAATGGTATGATACAAAAAACCAAATAATGTAAATAAAGCACTGAGACCACAAGCAGTTTTTTGGTTTTGTTTTGGTGTTTTTTTTTTTATCTGAAGTTATTAACCCAGTCAAGAATGAAAATTTGGATTCAATGTCTTTGGATGCCTGTAAATCAACTTGTACATGACATGACGTGCTTTGAATGTACAGCTTTCTAGGGCTTAAGGCCAACCAGGAAGTATTTTACAAATCTAAGTAAACCAAATACAAGTTTCAAAGTTCCTCGTATGCAAGAGGGTTAAAAGGGAAGGGTGGATTAATGCCAGCAATTAAATTGGAAAACTGATCACACTGGTGACAAATTAACAGCAAGTTATTACCATTTGAGCTCCAGGACAAAGCTCTGTGCACTGACATGCCACGACTATATGCTGTGCTGTTCAAACTCCAAATACCCCAGGAATACTTCACCGATTTTAATATTTAAATCACAGCAACCAGAAGGCAAGTGCAGTCATTCAATGTTACCAGCATTTTACTACTTGTGACACAGGCATCTCAAAGAACAGCTGTCACTGAAACAGCCTGCTGGAAGTTAAAACTATGTACTATATGAAGCTGTGTTTCAAGTTTTTAACACTGGAAACAAGTCATTATATTGTTGATGACAGTTCACAGTACTTTAGCAAGCTAGGACTTGCATTTTTTGAGGTGTGATGATGCAGAGCATCAACACAAAGTAGAAGAAATAAGATGTAAGGAACGTATAAAAGAGGTAAGTAGTCGGAGAAGAAGATACTGAGAGTGTTTTGCCTGGTTACAAAAGGGGCTATGTTTTCACTAAAGTAGAAAAACAGACTAAGCACTGTTCAGACATTACAGCAACAAAAGTACAGTGAAATCACAAGTTCCGAGGCTTCCTAAAGCAGGAAGATTGTGAAGAGTAAAGTTACAAATGTAAGAAAGCCTGGCTGGAAGAAAATTATGTTTCAGATATTTTGCTTGTCCTAACACTCAAACAATGGAGGGAGAAGGGGCACTGAAATAAGTTCCATCTGCAACTGGAACTTTTGTTTGCAAACTCTGAACTATTTCAAGTTGTTCGATGTCATAGGCACCAACATCCGATACTATCAATGTTTAGAACAAAATAATTAACAGATTTTCAATAAATTAATTATAAATGACTGTATTTAGTAGAATAGCGATTAAAGTAAAATCCAGCTAGCATTTAAACTTCACTAGATTACATTTATTTAAAAAATACACTGAATATTAACTATGACACAAACAGAGAAAGGGGGTTTAAAGACTTGGATGAGAGACTCAGGGTCCTGAGAACCTTAATTTAAAACAAACAAACAAAAAAACACCACAACAACAACAAAAACAAACCCACAAAGAAATGAAACAAACCCACAACAAAAAAACCCCACAAAAATACCCCCTAAACAACACCCATGAAATCTTTAGTCTGAAAATTTGGCTTTTTTCTTTTTTTTAGTTGTTCCTTTTACTATTTTTTCTTTACATTTTTTAAGATCCTTAAGCAACTTGCAGGTAGTTCTGAAAAAAGATAGGAAGAAGCTATGTCAGGACTTGCTCAAACTTACCATGTCTGAAGGAGTTTATTATCCTGATCCAACTAAAGCAAACAAGTACAGGCTGTCTACTGCTGCTTCTGCTTTACCAAATGTTCTATTTCTCATTACTAGATTGAGAGCTAAAGGGTGAAAATTACCTTCCCACTTGTCACCATCAGATACATTCTTCAGATCTAGACGAGGTACTTGGACAGCCTGAACTTCCTCAGAAACATTTGTGTTGCCGATTCCTGACACCTCTGAATTGGTATTTGCATTAAGGTCACAAGTCTTGCTACTTGAATCCTGTAGTTAAATCACAGAACATTTTTTAAAATTATTTAGCAACTAGAAATCAAATATCCAATCAGTGGCAGTTCCAGCACCACTGGAAATTTTCTGTAGGAAAAAAAACCAACTAAATAACTTCTTCTTTAGTAAAGCAAAGAATTATTAACAAGGTTCCCTCTGCCCCTGCCACTTTATATGCATTACAAAACCTTTCTTACTTTAGATGCAGAAGTCTAAGCTTGCTCTCCTGACAAAAGTTTCCATGAAGTCCTGGAGCCCTCAACATAAGAAGGACATTGAGCTGTTGGAGAAGGTCCAGGGGAGAGCCACCAAGATGATGAGAGGGCTGGAGCACCTCCCTAACGAGGACAGGCTGAAGGGGCTGGGGCTGTTCAGCCTGGAGAAGAGAAGGCTCAGGAGGAACCTCATAGTAGCTTCTCAATACCCGAAGGCAGAAAGTTTGGGGCAGGACTTCTTAATAGGATACGTAATGGAAGGACTAGGGGTAATGGATGTAAATTGGAAGAGGGAAGATTCAGGCTTCATAGAAGAAAGAAGCTCTTTACAGAGAGGGTGGTGAGACACTGTAACAGGTTGCCCAGAGAGGTTGTGGATGCCCCCTCTCTGGAGGTGTTTAAGGCCAGGCTGGACAAGACACTGAGTAACCTGACCTAGTGGGAGGTGTCCCTGCCCATGGCAGGGCAGTTGGAACTAGATGGTCTTTAAGGACTCTTCCAACCCAAACTATTCTATAATTCTATATTAAGTAGCTAAATTTGTTGGCTTTCTTTGTATTTATATTTCTCTAACTTTACAAGATCCTGTGTATCTGTAAATAAATGAAATCATAATCTTACCAGTAATACCTCTGAAGATATTCTATCATCATCATCCTGCAATATACTATTTTGCCTGAAAAGAAGACACAGATCTAGTTATGATTTTCAATACCAATTCCCAATGGAAAGTAAATATTATGCATTCTGCTTATATCTCATTTTTACACACCCCAGTTCTGTTTTAGCAGGTGTGAATGTATCTCTTTAAAGCAATAATTAAAATCCTGGTAAGCAAAAGTCTATGTTGCCTTTCTCCCCCACACCCAACAGACCATTTATCACACAGAATTTCAAGCTGTTAGCATGTAAACAACAACTGGAATTGAACTAAGCTGGATATATAAACAGCTTTGACCTTTGTTCATAAATTGTGAGCAAATATTTTAAAAGTCAGTTTAACTCAGACCAAAATTTCAATCAGTGCTCAACTCCCAACTGCAAATAATCTTAAAAAGTTTTCTGACTAGTCACCACTACAAACATTACTTTTTTCCATCATTAAGAGCAAATAAAATTTGCCAAAATATTTTCTTGTATTTCTCTTGCCCAGAATATAGGGCTGCTCACAGAAAAACCATGAAAGATGCCATACAGTCTTAAGCTTCTTTTAAGTGCACAGAGTTCCATGTCTTTTGCACTATCATAAAAAGGTGATTTAATCTTACCCTCTATGTTTTCACATCATGTTACATGTTTGGTTTCACCTCCCTTATATCAATATAAGCACCTCCTGTGGTGTTAAAAATCATCAGCTTGGTCCACTTCCTTTTCAAGTCTAAAGTTACAGTCCACCACATAAGTGACAAAAGAAAAATACATCGTACCTTTCACTATTTTCTCCATCAACATCTGCATCTTTATCACACGGTTCCAATAATACATCTGCAGTCTGTTGGCAGAAAGTGTGTTTAGAAAAATTAGGGAATGGCATTCTCAGTTGAATACATTTCTGTAATTATCACTAACCACAGAAAACCCTCAATAACTGAAAGCAGAGCTTTTTGTGTGAGAGTAGAGATAATCCATTTTAACCATACAGTATTTTCACATCTACATTAAACACAGTAACCAGGTGTTTTAGTCACTAGAAGACAGACATTTACTTTCCGCCTTCAGAAAAAAATTTATTATTTCTTTTAAATATTAACTCAAGGAGTTCTACTACAAACTGCCCATCATTGCATGAAGTTTGGGACAACTACAGCCAGGGCAGTAAGTAAATGCTAGCCTCAAAAACAACGAGGGTGGATTCAGCATATATGAAATGAAACAAGTCTGACAGACTTTCTAAAAGGAGCTACTAATCCCTGTTGCTAAATAAAGCAGCAATGGGACAGGAAGGGGAGGAAGAAATGCTGGCATTTCTTTGACACCATCTCACAGAACAAGTTCAGATGAACACATGTCACCATTTTGTTCACTAAAAGTTGGCACAGGAAGTCTGACCACTTTAAGCAGTTGTACCCAAGTTCAGTACTTGATTTTTTCCAAAAGTGTCTTATTCAAAAGAATGTAAGAAATTATTAAATATAAAATGGTTTCGGAGTCAAGATCTTCTAAAAACTGATCTTTAAAATGTCTGATTATAAAATAAAGTTACCTGGAGAGCTCAAACACATAGCAGTTGCCAGTTTTACCCTAACAGTAATATTCACCCTTATCAGACTCCATCTTCTGTTCATATCCTTTCAGTTTGAAGTCAAATTCCAATTTGAGGAAACAAATTTTAATCACACTGCATTTGTCTTCCTCCTGCAGATTATTTCCACCCTACAGCTGAGCTGTGCAAGCCTCACAGTGTCACACTTGTGGAAAGAGAGGCTTCTGTTTCCATTTCAGAACCAGAGCAGAACTGACATCCACAACTTTTGTTTCCTACAACCTTAGGTGACCCTCTCAAACTCCATTCACACACAATCACCAGTATCTCCATGATTGATACAACTCTTCAACAATACTTGAAATAGTGAAGTAACTTTAGTAACTACCATTGAAAAAAATAAATCTTCACTCTAGGATGCCACCTTACTGCAAAAAGTAAAGGAAAAAAGCAAAGCAAAGCAAAAAAGGCCAAGAATGACATCAGGTGGGACAACAAAAGCTCACCTACACATGAGCATGGTGTTGCCTCTTAAGATTCTAAGGAGGGTAACAGACATCCAAATTCTGAAGTGCACATACTTCCTAAGAGTAATTCTCATTTCTTAGCTGTTCCTTGAAACCATTGAAATGGCCCAAATGCACAGAAAAGCCACAAAATTTGCAATTGTGCAGCCACCTGCATTTGGATTTTCCAAGTTCAGCTTATATTTTAACTAGTTAACTAGTTTATGTGAGAAACTGGTAAGTTTTGAAAGCTTTGACTGTCACAAGACTGAAAACCTAAAACAAACTACAAATAAAAGATGACTTAGAAGGGACAGTCAAAAAAGGACTGACAACAGAAATACCCCACTCAGCCTTCGATGTATGAATAACAAATCTCTACCCAGAGAGAATTCATTATTAAGATCTATAACAACAGTTTTTCCAGATAAATAAAGACCTGTGGATTTCAATTGTGATTAGAACTTTCATTATTTGACAGTTGTACATGTACTATTTCATGCAGAGCAGCACAAACTATACTCCCTTGCATACTACTGGTCTACTTGTTTAATTTCTGATATGTTTCATAGCACTGTAGATGCCATGAGTGAGAGGCTGATGCCTTTCTGCTAATCAAAAGCACTGGTACAGTTCAGGCCATCGTTACTGATTCAGACCATACATACCATAAAGCTTCAAATTTGATGGTATATGAATATCCAATAACTTGCAACTCAATACGAAGCTGAGGCTCATTTGTTGTATAGGGCAAATAATTATTTCAACAGCTGCAGCTGCTACACTACCAGGTTTTCAATCAAACTGCATCCAATACTTCCCTCTTCCAGTGACACGACTTTATATCCAAATACAATGTATAACAACAAAGTCAAAATCTTCCTGCTTTAGAATACACATAGTCTAAACCTTCTGCTCCTCAAGGGAGCCTTTCCCAACACAGATGCTATTGTAACCAGTGTTCCACTAGCTGATTCACTGACTCACCTGAGCAGAAAGAAGGGCTGGGACCTGTGAAAGAAATAGAAAGATATTATTCAGGGTCCAAACAAGCTGCAAAAAAAATAGCAGAGGAGACAACTGCACAGATCAACAATGCCACATAATGTTACATCACGACAATTAGGAAAACTTCTCTAAAGCATCTTGTTAAAGTCACAGCAATTTATGATTATTTAAATCCAGATCTTCGGTCTTCCTCTCACCTGAACGCTTTCTTCTTCCTCAGTTACAGTATCATGCTTCATAGCTTCACTGTCTAAATCAGTGCAAACCAAAACTTCAGAGCAGTCTCCTGTATTCTCACTGCTACCAGAGTCATTATCTTCAATAACATCACTCCTAAAGATAAGACCAGATAGACTTGAGCAAACTGCTGTTCCATTTTTAAAAGAAAAACTGCTGCTTTCATATTTCTTTTCCTTAAACGGTGCCAAACATATGACCAAAAATACCATACAGTTGCTGTGGCCACATTCCTCTCTATAATGATGCCAATTAGTTTATAGACAGTATACCTATATTCCCTTCCACTGAGAAAGCCATTCTTTCTGACATTTAATATTCCTACAATAAAACCTAAGGCTTGTAACAGCACAACCAGATTAAAACTAACCTACACCACATTTATGTCTGAATATTCTTTTCATACCACCATGATTGTCATTCATCACCAGCCTCTGACTTCCTTGTCTTCCTTCTCCTCAGCCACAAAGAATTCCAAGATATTTCAAAAACACTCCTCTATCAGATACAGAAATAATAAATAGGATGGTTCAGAAATTAACAGTTTCATCCTTTTTTTTTCTTAGTTTTAGCAATTATTAACATAGTTCTACAAAATTTGCACAAGATAACTGCTTTTTTTTTTTTAAGCTTTTCATTTAACTGTGCCTTTGCCTCTTGCAGTCTGCTGGTGGCACTGCTTTAAAGGACCCAGACAGCCTCTTTCAAGAACACTATCATATATCCTCTATTCCAGTTAATCCACAGTGGAACGATGATGAGAAGCATCTGAGATAGACACCGTGCCAGAAGAGTATATTGGTTTCAAAAGTCCAGTGACAGGACTTTTAGCCTTTGCATCCGTGAGGTCAGGCAGCCTTTAAAGCACTTGCCTATAGCTAAAGGAATTCAGCTACACCAGGTCTTTCAGGCAATTACCCACTTGTCATAAATTACTTCAAAGACAATAGACATCTAACATTAAAACTCAGTTTTAATTGATCGTTACCAGCAATGATTATTACTTTTATGATCAACTGCAATCTTGAGTCTAATCTATTGTCATAGATAAAACTTCTAAAAGCAGCAAAGACTGAACAATTCAGAAAGGAGTATTCAAGTCCCTGAATACTTCACGTATTTCAGTCTCTGAGCAACAAAGGACTTTAGGTACTGAAGTCCTAATTAACTAGGAGTTTGGGTAATAATCATGACTGCTTATTTTTAACAAAGCATCAAAACATACCAGCTTCTGAAACCTGAATTAACTTCTGCTTTGGGTCGAGGTAAGGAATAGCTTTTTTTGGAAGAGTTAAGATATAGAAGCCCATAGATCTCATTGCAAATGGAATAAAATCTTACTGGTTGTTAGATCCTTCCTCATCCCCGCTGGGATTTTTTGCTTCATTGTTACAGCCCAGGCTGTGCTGCTGTATATGCTTAAGATTGTTATCTAAGCTGCTCTGCAGGTCGAAAAGGTGCTGTTCCACAGCTGCTCTAATTGTTCTTTCTAAAATACTAAAAAGAAAAAAGGCAGAAAATTCATATTTAATCTTGTTTCTTTTGCACTGATCTATGTAAAAAGGCAGAGATAAACATTACATGTGACAGGGATCTTTGGTTACAAGTATTTCAAGGCAAAAGGAGACTATGAAAAGGCAGTGGGAATTTCTCCATCCATTAATCTTTTATTTCATAAGATTTACTTTAAATATTATGAAGATTATTAATAGCATTTTAAGAATAATCAGCACATGACAATGAGTAACTTATTTTTTGATACACAAAAACTTACAAAAGCCTAATACATTAATATGTAAAATCCTGTGTCAAAGCAGGTACCACCACATGAGGGGTTAAAGATAGTTGTGCTGAATAGGGTTGCCTTCAGAGTCTTCCCTGCATTAGTGTTCAATGCCCTAAATTAAATACTTCATACTAGAATATGTTCATTCATTACTGCAATCAATCTCACTGCATTTCTTTTTCTATTCATCTTCTAATAACAGTACAATTTAAACATTTTATATTTGAATTCTACTTACTCTGCAGAGGCTGGCAAGATACTTATAGGAGAGATATGAGCACTGCAATAAAGAAGAAATAAGTTAATGCAAGGCAAATATCCCATCAAATAAAAGTCTTGAAGTCAACAGAAAGCAACTCAGAAACTACTTGAAGACTCCCTGTAATGCAGCTAATAGAAGTAAAATACATCAAGAAAACACATTTGCAGTCACTTTATTATTTAGATGAAGAAATCTGAAAAGAATGCTGTCACAAGATGCAAAGTTGTGGAAGCAGGAATGCAGATTACTGTCTCTCAAGAGCCAGTACTCAGTAGGTTATGAAGCTGTAAGCTCTCAGATATATGGTTGCTCCCATGGGAAATACTAATCACTTAGTGTCCAAAGATTTCCTGACACCTTGCTTAAGAATGCAGATTTTAACCTTGCTGCCTAAAGCAAATTCCAAATTGTTCTGCTTTCCTCCACAGCTGCAATTCATAGAGGGCCTTCCCTGCCCATCTGAGCATTGCATAATTTTATTTTGCAATGTTCAAGGGATCTGCAGCACTCTCCAAAGGCTGAACAGGTGCCTTCCAGAGGTTTGGAAATCTCTCTGGGAGATGTAACACCGTGTTAAACTCCACAGGGAGGTGGAAGAGTGAAAATCTGCAAGTAACACAAGCAAGTTCAAGGAAATTATTTCATGTATGTATGAACTCCATTTCCAATTTGCCATCAATATGATCAAAACTGTTGTTATAAACTTAAATTTTAGACAAAATGACAGTAAATAGTCTAGTAATGATGTAAAATTTGCTTCTCCAACTTACATGCCTTACTCAGAGAAAGCAGTAACTTTATATCAACTTGGAGGTGAGAATGGACATAAATGAATGCTTTTCCTTCCTATTATATACTGAAAGACAAAAATATATTCTGTTTTTTACCATGCCAATGTCATTGGCAGGCACATATAATTTATTATTTTCACAAGTAAAATAATTATTTCACAACTAAAACTAAATATTATTTTCACAACTAAACTTCAAAATAAACAGATTCCTCCACTGAAGAACTAGACAGGCACAACCCCTGCAGGGAAGCTTTGACTCATGTTACTCTCTGTACACAACCTCTCTGCTCACTGAAGAACAGTTTCAGTACAGCAAGAAATATCTTGGTTAGATCTTATCAAGTTTATCAGTAGCTTCACCACCAGAGAGGTTAAGATAATTAGATCACCTCAAGCAGACTTTCTATTTTTTCCTTGCTCTAAGAACACGAAATACAAACAACAAAGGGCTTTCAATTAAACACTACCTGATAAGGAAAGTAGTTAAAGCATTTATTTAAAAATAATTATACCCTTTTGCCTTGCCAGACAACTTGTACTGGGTCAGCAACAAAGTGTACTGTGTTCAAATACCACCATGGAATAACTGAACAAGGAGGTGTGCACAGATGTCTTTAATATTTTAATTTTTTTTTAATGGAAATTTGTCTTTAAGTGAAGCTCTCTCTATAATCTGTGGGTTTGTCTGCATCTGCAGGTCACTTCCAAAGGCTTTGACAGAACAGGCAGCTCTAAAATGCCATTTTAAAACTAAAATTCAATTTGGAAAACTTTAACACCTAATAGGAAGCCAGAAATCAGTAGCCAGATGAACAACTGAGGGTGAACATCCTGGTATTTTGGCTTATTTCAAACCCAGAAATGGTAGGAACTTTGCAACTCTAGCTATTTAAAATTAATTGATATTTCTGTGCACAGTTCAGCATAGCCTACTACCTGTGCAAAGTGTTTCACTTTCATCATAAACAAATTTTTGTTTGGACAATGCTCAAAGTAAATTAAAAAAAAGGATTATCTGAAGCTGGGAATAAGCTCAGCTGCATGAACAACATATGAGAGAGGAGCAGGAACAAGAATCTTACAGGAAAAAGTAAGATTTCCAAACACAAAAAACACTGGTTTAGATATCAGACCTCAGTATTTTCAGTAAGTTTTATAAAAGCTGCATTGCAAAAGGCATCTGTACAGATTGAAATCTATTTACTACTAAAACACAGTCACTCCTAGGACAAATTAGGGAGGAGGTAAAGACAATGGGAGCAGAGAAACACTGCAAGACTACAGTTGTAAAATAGAGCAAAAAATGCAGTCAAGGACACGAGTACAAACACTATTTATAGGAAAGAGATGACCTGAAATCATTTTATTCTACCTCTTGAGACAACAAGGAACTGTGTCAAAAGTGGGGAGAATCAAACTCATCTCCAAAGAATCCCAAAGATTTTCAGACATGGTTACAACTAAATTTTCCATCTTACTGCATAACCTTACCGGATCCTTCACCGGTGCTTTCCCTAAACACTTTTAGATGCATTAGAGTCACTCAGCAAAAGATGTGCAGAAATCAGCACTATTGCAAAGCCTGAAAAATCCTCTTACTATGTAAAGAATATCTTACGCCTTCAACTAATCACTTTAGCAATTAAGGACTTTATGAAAGAAATGTGTCAATCACTCCTGGCTCAAAATACAGCACACCTTCCAAAGCCACATAACACAGATAAAAGATATCTTATTTTTTCAAAGCTGTTGATTTGTACTGCTATGCAGCATCTTTAATGCAGCATGACACAGCAAGACACAAAGGTAAACATCTTCATTTCATAATTCTAACCCTCTCCTGATAATCCCTTTTGCACTATCTCCCAACCCAGAACGAGTCCTGGTAAAAACAAACTTTAAGATAATAAATTTTGCTAGAGATAAAACATTTCATAGTCTTTCTGGGGAATTTATTGAGTGTACATAGATTCTTAGTTCTTATTAAGGAAAAAAAAAATCAATTGTAACATTATTTCATCCCAAACTTTCCAAAATACATTAAATCTCGTATCATTCCTAAAGTTAAAGAGTCTTGCAAGCATATCAAAAGCAACCTCATCCTTTTACATATTTACCTGTGCAGCAGAACTTTACAGGCCATTCTGATTATTTTAGCTATCCCAAATGAGCACTTGATGTAAAAATGCTTCATGTGAGAAGCAGCAAAGCATGTGGTGGAGTGCCGGCTGTGCATGCTGCTCGCTGGACTCCAGTGGCTGTGTGTCAGGCAGTACTTGAGAGTGCTGCACTGAAGCCTGCAGTCTAAATAGAAATAGACTGCAACATGAGGTCACTCCTGACAATAAGCTGCCCAATCAACACTTGAAAAGCTTTCCTGACATGTTGTTCACAGGTTTTTTCCAGGACGGAAGGAGGGACTTAAATATTTGGATGTGAAACAGAAGCCTAAACTAGAAGAATAATATATTTCCTAGCAATTCAGGCAGCATTATTGTATATGCATTTGATCTCATGGTGCTGCTGTTAATGATCGCCTGTTTCTCAATAGTCAGAACTAATTAAAGCAAGAAAGGGTTAATCAAAATATCACACAAGCAGTGAGGAGCTCAACCTTGCCACTGTATTTGAGATAGACAAAACAAGCTCTTAACAAGACTGTTTGTCATAACCCATATTTTTTACTGATATAATTTCAAAAAACCCAAAGGAAAGATGAAGAATTTTTACATTTATTTTATATTATGACTGGCAACATTCGAAATTAACTGCAAAAATAAAACAAAAACTGCTCGGCAAAATGCAGTGATGAAAAGTCTGGAATAATGACAGAGAAAGATTCTAAGTAGATTACTTCTACAGCACATCTTAAAAGTCTGCCAGAATGCTGAGTCAGTAATCCTTTTCTCTGAAAGTCAGGACAGCAAAATTGAAAAGGCTTCTGGAAAGGGAGAATATGATATTTCCTTTACATACACAATGTCAACTTGTGTGCAAAGGCTCCCTGTTTGGGAAGAGGACTTAAAGTTCACTCCACGGGTTTATTTTAAAAACTATTTTCCACTGGTCACTAAATCAAACTGCATTAATGATTACCCATGTTCTCACCTGATCTCTCTCCCACTCAAAGTCAAATTAACACCACGCAGGGCATGAAGGTCAGAAAAACCAGGCGTATAGAAAAAAAAAGGTATGGAGCAAAATTATGAGAAAGCTCCAATCCAAATAACTAGAAGGAAGGTCATACACCCCATTGAATGAATCAAGATAATTAATCTTCAGCATGAGAAATGTGCAACCTCAGCATTCTTAAGAGAGACCAAAAACACACAGATACTCAGCTCCCAAAAACCTGAACAGCAAAGAGGCAACAAAACTACAGGTTGAAGAACTGCAAGAATCCTGCTTAAGTTCTATTTCTCTTTTCCAGCTGCTGCAAGAAGCTAGAACAGAGAAAGGCTGTTAAATCTCTTTATGTTTGGGAAAAGATTTACAGGATTTATAGAGGTTAAAACTTTGATAAAACGTATTTTGGATGAAAAACATTGAATGATACCCACTCCTAGGCTGCATCAAGAGAAGCATGGCCAGCAGGTCAAGGGAGGTGCTTTGGCCCTCTACTGGGCTCTCGTGAGACCCCAGCTGGAATTACTGTCTCCAGTTCTGTATCCCCCAACATAAGAAGGACATTTTGCTGCTGGAGCGCGTCCAGGGGAGGGCCATGAAGATGATGAGAGGGCTGGAGCACCTCCCTTCTGAGGACAGGCTGAAGGAGCTGGGGTTGTTCAGCCTGGAGTGGAAAAGGCTCAGGGGGGACCTCACAGTGATTTATCAATAGCTGAAGGGGGCTACAGAAAGGCTGGGGTAAGGCTTATTAACAGGATGCATGATGGCAGGATAGAAGCAAATTGGAAGAGGGGAGATTCAGGCTAGATATAAGAAAAATTCTTCACAGTGAGGATGGTGAGACAGTGGAAGAGGTTGCCCAGAGAGGCTGTGGATGCCCCATCCCTGCAGGTGTTTAAGGCCAGGCTGGATGAGGCACTGAGCAATCTGGTCTGGTGGGTGGTGTCCCTGCCCATGGCAGGGGGGTTGAGGATTAGATGATCTTTAAGGTCCCCTCTGACCCAAACCATTCTATGATTCTACGATTCTATATTTTCTCATTCTCTGTAATTTATCTATTTTTACATTTCCTGAAGTTGTCTGGTTTTACAGTCAAAATCCTTCCTCCTTTTACAAGATTCCTCTTTAGCCTTCCCCAAAAAGCATGTAAAATGCCATAATTAATGCCTATTCACTTTTAATTAACCCTAAATATCAAGCAAAAATGCTTTTCTCTTCAGGCCATCAAATTTAAACTCTCAAACGTTGAGTTTGTTAATGCTCCTGCACTTACATGTTCCACAAGCAATTAAATACCTGTGAATAGTTACATTGCTTTAAAGCTTTAATTGAAAGTAGCAGCACTTTTGGAAGTACTGCAACTTTTCAGTCAAACTAAAATGAATATTGCTGTAAGAATAATCGACAATACAAATCTAAGAATTATGTTTCTCTCATTGCTTTATATTTTACAAACTCCCACAATGAAGTAGAATGAAGTGTGGGGCCAAGATGATGTACAGATTTCAACCCAAAAATCCATGTTTTTGAGACTAGTTGCTCTTAGGCACTGAATTTATCCTGCATTTCCCCAGAATTTCTGCTGCTTTTATTCTACATTCTTCCTCACCCCACCCTACAAGTTTTTACATGCAACACCCACACCTAATACATCCTGAAGAGCTTTGTAAACTGTAATTCAAGTAAAGCAGACTTAAAAATTTAAAACTCGAGTACTGCAAGGAAAACTAGTTACCTTGTTGATGCTGTGACACTCCTGCAATCCGAGATACTCTCTGTCATATCTAGATGCACCACAGCTGGCCTTTCATCAGGTTTCTCTGTGCCATCTTCTGGAAGTTCTTCAGACTGCTCAAGCTTTACATCTTCCTCCTCTTCCAAGAGATCATTGATCTACAAAAGATTTAGTCACAGTTAATGGCTTGAAAAGGTCTTCTAAGAGGTCCAGCTGACCCCAACTAAAATACCACAACCAGGTCAGGAGTTCTCAGCACAAAAAGGACATGAACCTGTTGGAGTGGGGCCAGAGGAAGCCACAAAGATGCTCAGAGGTCTGGAGCACCTCTGCTGTGAGGACAGGCTGGGAGAGATGGGGTTGTTCACCATGGAGAGCCCATAGTGCAGCCTTTCACTATTTAAGGGGGCTCATGAGAAAGATGAGACTAAAGTTTTTTTGCAGTGAGGGTGGCAAAGCAATGTTCCATGTTGCCTGGAGAGGTGGTAGATGCTCTACTCCAAAAACATTCAAGGCCAGGCTGAACCTGATCTAGTTGACAATGTCCCTTCTTATTACAAGGAAGGTCAAAGACAGGGCCTTTAAAAGGTCCCTTCTAACCCAAACTAGTCTGTGATTCTAGAAGAGGATAAGAGGTATAGAAACAATGTATGAGAAGAACATTTTTCAGTTTTAGGAAGCTGGGCACACTAGACTTCCATGTAAAATCATACTTCACACATCATGAGAAAGTTACACAACCTTCTTGAAACATTGAACAAGGACTGAAACCACCTTTGATGCAGTAAATAAACCTAAGTAGAATGAAGAAACAACAAAACCTGGCTACACTGAAGTCTCAAGACACAAAATCTTTGTTCTTCTGCATATAAACCAAGGACGGGTAATTCTCCCTTTGATAGGTAGCTTTATTAATATAAGATATGAATAGCATTTTCAAACCCCTCTATAGAAGGCAATATAGATGTTCAAGAACCCAAACTTTAAAGTACCGCAAATCTAAGAGCAAGAGTATCCCCACAGTACCAGCCAAGGAGGGAGCAGGCCAACACAGAAGTGCACTGTTGACATCTGCTGGAGACACCATGAAACTAATGGGACATCCCAACAGGCATCAAATTTACAAGGTTAAAAAAAACACTGCAAAAAGTAAACACACCGCACTGACTATGATGCTCAGGGAAAACTTTTGCTAGAATACATCATGACCCACATGCAAGTCAGTAATTTTAAAGCATAAGAGACCAACTGACTGTACTTAAAAGAGCAGTTAAGGTAACCTAAGATGACAGCCCAGCCTCAGGTTGACAAAATTACAGCCTGACTTTATTTAACAGCTTCCCTCATGCAGTGGGGCCGTGTCAGTTCTTGGTGCTAGACTTACTCCTGCAAAGAGCTGAGGAGACAGCAAACACTGCAGAGCTGCAGCACTGTGCTAGAAGAGCCAGCAGAGCAGAAGCTGCTGAATCCAGAACTTGCTTCCCACACTTGGCACACCAGACTGATGGGTGAGGTGTCTAGTGCAGTGAAGAGGAAGCAACCAACTGCCTTAGTACTTGCCTTACTTGTCTCGCCAGAGGAGGGGTTAGTGAGATAGTCAGGCTTTAAAAATTCAATATTTTTGTTACCTTCTTTAGCAACTGCTGGTTATTTACCATTTTTCCTCTTTAAAGAGGATATGCCATTTGTTAAGCCGACTGAAAGTAAGAAAATTCAACTTACAGCTTCCTGTATTTCAGAGAAAGATTTGATTAATAATCCATGAACCTGGGTTCAAGAATACAAAACTACTCCTCTACATTATCACTTACATACTGTGATTCGTTAGAAATAAAAACATTTGTCAACAGAAGATTGTATCACAATACTCCATTTTCATTTTCCTATCAGCTCTTCATCTCTGTTTATCTCAGCATGACACAGCGTTTTAGACTTCACAAAGCCAAATTTGTTAGGAGGAAAAGCTCAAGAGTGATAGATAATCAATACCATGGATGGATGAATCTGGCAGTCCTGACGTTGAATGCTAGGACCAAGAGCATTTCTGTTATATTCAGTTTTGTTTCTCTAATTTCAAAACTTTTCCCCACTAATGTCAAGTCTAAGAAGCAACAAATTCTGACATAGGGAACCACTATTGAAAACATTATCAAGTGGAGTGTGAGACCCTGTACATTTCTGTAAGACACAGCTAAAGAGTTTATTGGCCAAGATGAGTAACAAAAGGGCTTTGAATTTGCTTAAAAAACAGTTTTTCTTTCCTAAAAGGTAATTAAAAAGCCATGTTGTCTATATAGCGTAACAGCACCTACACTGGGCAGGATACCACTGTTAGTTTAGTTCTAATTTTTCTATATAGCACAGCCATACTTAGCACAAAGCAACGGTTTCACAAATATATCTATGTTAACTATATTAACATTTGAGGAAATACCAGGTTTTATCAGATTGCAAGAAAATACTGAAAAGCACAATAAAGTATATTTGAACATAACGGTTTTTTTCACAAACATATGTAACAGTTACTTACTGCCACTTCAAACATTCTTACCTGCTCAGTTATTGAGCTTAAATCATTAGTAGATGAAAAATCTTCCTCTTCATTTTCAAAGAATTCATAGTAGTTCTCCAGCAGGCCCGCCATTATTCTGCTAACTATTTCTTGCTCTTTCAGATCCTCTACATCTGTGTAAATGCTAAAGGATTCACAACTAGTTTAGAAGTCTAAATCCAAATGTTTCGCCAAAGAGTGGATAGCTTCTACAACTAAGAGTTACAATTTACACCATTACACCAAATCCATCCTCAATACACAGAACTTTAAGCATAGCTTCACATTACTGCAATGTAAATATTCCTACTAGTTTGTATTTGAAAGTGAATTAACAACTATTCAGTCAATTAAGTCTTCAAAAGGAGTATTTAGCAGATTATCAATACCTGAAGAGAAGCTACAGAAAGGCAGGGGTAGGACTTTTTAACAGGGTACAGGTTGGCAGGACAAGGAGTAATGGATGCAAATTGGAAGAGGGAAGATTCAGGTTAGATATAAGCAAAAAATTCTTTCCTGTGAGGGTGGTGAGACACTGGAAGAGGTTGCCCAGAGAGGGCGTGGATGCCCCATCCCTGAAGGTGGTTAAGGCCAGGCTGGATGAGGCCTTGAACAACCTGGTGTAGCAAAAGTTGTCCCTGCCTATGGCAGGGGGGTTGGACCTAGATGATCTTTAAGGTCCCTTCCAACCCAAAACATTCTATGATTTATAAATGTTTTCCTGTAGAGTATACATTGCACTATATAAGCTATCTCCCATGACCGCTTTCCTGGTGCAAATGGTAATCTTAGACACTATCTCTAAAAACTGGAACCTCAGAATAATTATAGTAATGCAAAATCAATGGCTGCTAATTTCAAAACTCACAGAATGGCTGTCGTCTAAAATCCAAGCAAAAACTGTAAGATAAAACTGGAGGTGGAGGGAGTGGAAAGATCTGTCCCAAAATGTACTGTGTACTTGCTGCTGCTACTCATGCACTAAGAAAGGCTTTAGACTACAGATGTGCACTGTTGAACTGACATAAAAACTACTGCATGAACTTACTGAAAAACATCTGGGCCAAAGACCGCAGCTAAAGAACTTGCCGACCAAATTTCTTCATGATGCGATGCTACGTTAGCTAAGAATTTACACAGAAACTTTAACAAACTGTAATTAACAGGTGGAAGCTGCTGCAAGAGGAACCTCAACTTTCTTCCAAATTCATCTTCATTATTATAATCTGAAAAACAGAATAAAAATACTTTATTTACAAAATACCTGCTTTTGATACTGATTCACTTGAATACTCACTTCTGAAGGTCAAATTCTGGCTTTTTTGGACTGTGATCTTACTTTTTTTTTTTTTTGGTCTAAGATTTTCATACCGAATCTCTCCACAGAAAAAAGGACACCACCATCCCCAAACCTAAAAGTCAAAGTATCCAGCCCAGATGTCTGGAGAACATTTATAAGGTGGTACTTCATAATCTATCTGTGCCAGCACTTCATCCTCTTGTTTTAGTCCCCAGTTTAGTTTCTTCCTCTCTGATCTTTCCAAGAGTGTCTGATAAGTCATTTCCTACTCTGTCATTTTTCTTAAATGATGTCAAAGGTCTGAAGGTGAAGAGGTGGGTGAAAGCAGCCAAAAAATCCCAAATCCGCCCCCTCCAGTCATTTCTACCAGAGTTTACTGTCACATTACACAGCCCAAGATTTGAAAGCGAGGACTGAAGTTTTCAGACACTAAACCACAGGCACACACTTGTGGGACACATGGCCCAGAGCACTGGGGACAGATTCACATTTCAATTAACAAAATCACTTGTATTTGAGGAACCACCATTGCACCTGCACAAGTGTCAAAAGATAAATACAGATGAACAACAAGAGGTGGCCTAAGTTGTTTTGAGAACTAAGCTCAGACTAACAAGTGGGAGGTCTGATGAAGAGAGAAATAGGGGAAGCACCACATGAAACCAAAATTATCTCCACCTTCTGCATTTCTGTAAGCAATTCCTCTGCCTCAAATGGAAGTGATGCCGTAATTCTGAAAGCCAGTATGGTCAAGCTGACAGTCAAAATATCAAAAGTAAAACTTTAGTAGAGGAAATCGAAACCCTAATTTTAGTATCAGGAAACAACATTTAAAGGTCTATGTGTTTTGACTTCCTTGGTACTGATAGAGTGGGTTTCAAGTTATTTCACACTTTAAAAGACAATAAAGACAATAAGCTGCAAGTTCAAATTAAGTTCTTCCTGTGTATTTTAAAAAGGGAACTAAATGGAGACTTGGACACTAAAGAACAGCACTTTTCCCAAAGCTATCCAGATGTAAATCCTTGACAGCTATCTCCAGATGGAAAACCCCTAACTTCACACTGCATTTCACAAGTCATTGGGGAAAAAAAAAAAATTATTACCTTGAGAAAGTTGCATCAAATGAATGTGCAAACTGCCTGGGATAACTGGCTCTGGAAGTTCTTGAAGAAAAAATCTAAGAAGGCTAATAGCTGAGGGTACATCTGCTTCTTTAACCAGGTCCACATCTTCTCCATTATCATACCGTTGCCGAAGCCACTCCACTGTCTCAGCGTTTCCGTTGACTTGAAAAAGTCCTTCTTGTTCCAGACCCCCTGAGTTAGAAAGAAGTTCAAGAACTCAACTTTTAGATTCAGCATGGATAAATCACAGAATCATAGAATAGTTTGGGCTAGAAAGTACCTTTAAAGATCATCTAGTTCCAACACTGCTGCCATGGGCAGGGACACCTCCCACTACACCAGGTTGCTCAGTGCCTCATCCAGCCTGGCCTTAAACACCTCTATTTATAATAAAGCAACCTATTCCAGTGTCTCACCTCCCTCACTGTAAAGAATTTCTTTCTTGTATCTAGTCTGAATCTACCCACTTCCAATTGATATCCATTATTCCTAGTCCTTCCATCACATATCCTATTAAAAAGTCCTACCCCAGCCTTTCTGTAGGCCCCCCACAGGTATTGAGAAGCTACTATGAGGTCTTCCCTGAGCCTTCTCTTCTCCAGACTGAAGAACCCCAACTGGAAATATATCATTAAGTACTGATAATCAGATATGGACAATTCGCATCCCGAGGGACTTTCCAGACACTGGGTTTGCAAAACTTCCAGAAGTCCTTTTCCCAGTAAACACATTATTTTGTGCAGCTTACAATATAGTAATAGGGTAAATGTTAGCAGTACTTGAAACACACAATTTCATATGAATTATCCTACAAACTGACTGCACTGGTACTAGTTAGAAATCAGTGGTAATTAAACATAACAGGAGGAGAAAAGGAAGACCAAATCCAAGTAATACCCAATTAAATGTAAGTAACTTAAGAAAACAAATACTCTTCAAAAAACACAAATTCTGTAAGAATAACTGGTAAATACATGATTTTAAACTACAAGAAGAAAATACCTACCATGTTCCTCAATATAGTCCACGACATGGCGGACTATGAATGGAACCTCATTGTCTGGTTGCCCTTCTTGCTGCAGCTCATCAAGTGGAATTCCAAATATTTTGTTAGCAAGAACAGAGTTGCAGTTACTCAAGGAAGGGGAGGAGCTCTTCCTCATATCTTTTTGCAGCCAAAAATCAAAGCTGTCTGTTCTGTCAAATAGGATGGAATTAAAACCAAAAAGTTATAATTTTTAATGCACTCATCTGTAACACAACATACTTTAATTACCTCATGCAAATACTCTCCAGTCTCTCAGTTCTCTAATTTAATAAAAAGTTCTGCAATAACATCAAGTACAGCTAACTAACTGGATAAATTACTGTTTCCAAGGTGTTCTGCTCAATCCTCAATAGAGGACCAATAACAACATATATAGCAGCAAAGTAAATTCAGAAAATTCTAGTTACAGAATCATAAAATGGTTTAGGCTGGAAGGGACCCTAAAAATTATCTAGTTCCAACCCCCCTGCCGTGGGCAGGGATACCTCCCACTACACCAGGATGTTCAATGTCTCGTCCAGCCTTGCCTTAAAACACCTCCAGGGAGGGAGCATCTGCAACCTCTTTGGGCAGCTTGTTCAGTGCCTCACCACCCTCACAGTAAAGAAATTCTTTCTTTAGTTACAACATTGTTACTTAAGTTTTAAAGTGCTTTAGGAACTAGATTCTCCAGTGTGTTTTCCCACGCTACTTACCAGTCAGGCTTTGAAAATCCAACACAAAAACCTCTCCAGAGGAAATAAAATGAGTGAAATGTATCAAACCAAAACTCCAAGTTTTATTTGCATGAAATTATGAATTATTTTGTGATACACAACTGCACCATAACCAACTTCTAATACATTAGGCATTTTCTGGTTTACACAGTAAAGCTTTCAACACCTGCATCAAATAAAAAAATTCAGTGAACCCAAAAGCCCCAACAATGGTTTTTGGATGCTCACTGATACCATTCTTCCTATTATGCAGGAGCTCAAGATTTACTTGCAAGTCTTTGCTTGAGAAAGGATCTAGAGTCCCAAAGGCAGCATAAGTCACTCAAATTGTCATTCTATCAAAATCAAAGTATTTCTGCTAGTGAAGAAAAAAGTATTTTCGAAATAAATAATAGAGAAAGAAAACATACTTGCTTAAATGCAACCTCATTCATAAAAGGTGGCACACAGGACATGAATTACAAAATTGTTAGTCAGAGCATTGCAACCAAATTTAATTCTCTGGTTACTAATTGATTGGAAATCTTGAAATCCATACTTTGTTTTATTTTTCCTTTATAGCCCAAGCAAAATAGTTTAAGACACCTACCTCAGAGCACTTAAACAGCCGAGTTTGAAAAACGTTTTCTGCGCCAGCTGCCCTCACTGACCAAGCATTCTTTTGTCATTTATGGTTGTTTAAGATTATGGCAAAAGATCAGCCTGTAGTTCCTCATTGAAGAATAGCAGAACTCGATCAGTACTTCAGCAGTTAATCTGTAAATAAGGAAAATATTATTAGACCATAAAGCTTTCAACAGCTTTAAGCTCAGACACAAGTCTAAACATCACGTTTGAGGAATTCTCCTTGTTGAATCATCTGCTTCTTGTTCTGAACAAGAAAGCATGAAGACCACATTAGCACGGCTCACAGGAGAGCCTGCAAATAAATCAAATCCCCTTTTTCACTCAGGAACTAACCAAACTTAAAATGACAGTTAGTTGGGACATCTAAGTCCTGTAAGTTCCAAATAATTTTCAGACTTGTTCATTCTTCTTCCAAAGAATCAGGAAAGGCTAACTGGGTTAAACAAGTGTGCTTTATATAGTACCGCCCAATGACTATTTAATGGCTATAAAATTTCTGTAAGTATCTCAGCCACTGGTTTAAGAGATCATCTTTCAATGGCTTGACCTAAAACAAAGTCATTGCTAAGGAACACAGAGAGTCAAAACAGTTTTCAAAGCTACAGCCCATTTTTCTGGTGAGTTGATTATGTGTCCTAACTGCTAGTTCAAAGTCCAAGTGAACATCAGATCTGCTTACAGGAAACAGCTAGAACACAGACTCCTTAGAACCACCCACATGTTTGCCACCTTTTACAATCGCAATTACCTGGACATTTTTCATGTTCTCAGTTCTTAAAATATCTATGGACCACAACAAAAAGCCCTGGTGTTTTTTGGTGTTGGTAAAAATTTTAATTTCAGCTTCATAGCACAGTGGAGCTGACTTAACCTCCAGATACAGTCAAAGGGTCATCTCAGTCCATTGATGTCAACCATTACCTGCTTTAACTGAACTCCAGCAACTGGGCAAAATTCGGTTGCAACACACATATACACGGACAAAAACAACAGACATCACCAAAACTAGACAATAAAAAGGCTTTCCCTGGCTTTAAAAGTACCACACCGAAACAGAAGGTTTCGTCATTTGAGACTGATGTGTGAATTCAGCTGATAAGACTTGAACAAAAAACACCTTCCTCTTCTTTGTTTCCCCACACTGGCACCTTCTTCTATTCCACATCAAAGCAAAACAAAATGACTTTCCAAGTCCTGACAACCTATTAGTCTCATTTCAGTACCAAAATGCTGGTCCCTTCACTAGACTATGAATCCAGAGTCATAGCAATAATATGAATAAATAACATTTTCCTGTCCCAGAGACACCCCAGATTGCACCCATGTGTTAAGGGAGTTGCCTGTAACCTCTGCACAAGACTGCTTTATCCACCTCAAAGCTTTCCTGCACCAAGGCTTAGAGGAAGAAATATTTCAGGCTTCCAAGCATTTAATTCTTTGCCTACTGATGTAGACAACACTGACCAATGTTCCTTCCTGTTCTTTGTCATCTGTCTCTATCTATTGTCTTGTATTACTCACAGGTTGTAAATCTGTTATGTTTCACTCAACTGGATCCTGGTCCTATATCAGGACTCTGGGTGAGCTGACAATGGAAAATTAAGGATTATATTCCAGTCAACACACTTTACTTCTATTTTGCTCCTTTTTTTTTTTTCTTTAAAACCAATCATATTCAAATCTGTCATTGTGTATTTTTGGTTACTAAAAGATACTGTCAGATTTCAACAGTGAAGCAGTTGTCATAAATCAACTCTTCAATTTATAAAGACACTGCCCAGCCATTTTTCTTACTGCTTTGGTATATTGAGTGATTGTCAGCATATTCTTTGCATCCAAATAGATTTTAATCAATCCAAACATATCATGGTACTGTTGAAATATCAAGATCCATACAGTCTATTTCCTCAATTTCTACCTAATTCAGTCTATCCACAATGAATCAGACAGACTCGTGTTAGCTCTCTGAGGCTAATGGCAGCTGGGAAGGAAAAAAAAAATCTTTGATGGATTTGCTACAATGCTTCAGGCTGCTTCACTAAAACAAACAAAGCTTCAAAACAAACAGCAGCTAATAAAAAGAACAAATTAAAAGAAACCACTTGTCTATAATTCAGTACCATGTGAACAATCTTGAGGTTCAGCTTTCCTAGCAAAGATAACATTGGGCTCGCTTAGACAATGTATAAAGGCCATTTTTACCAAGTGTTGTGGACACATGAGCTACCAAAACATTCATTTAAAAAAAAAAAAAAAAAAAAGAGAAAAAATAACTGTATTTAAACTTGTTTGTAAATGAAGTTGAAACAGGCTGGTTGTCTCATCGTTAGGGCAAAGCCATATTGACAACCCAACACTTAGTTTTTACCATCACCTAAAAGAAAGCCCGATTTTGATTCTCTCAGACATATACATCCTAATATAGACCCACTTCACTGTATCTTTACACGCATCACTTTCTTCTCAGAGCACTTAAAGTCTTTTGACTTTCAACACAGGCTTTGGTATAATCTTCATAGGGAGTGATACAATCCATCTGGTATTTACCCAGTCTAGAAAAAGCTAGAAACTTTTCAAAAGTTAACTGACCTCCAGTCAGATTTACTGTTCTTTCCAGCATCATAAAATGAAAGAACAAGCACAGAAACTGTTAATAATTAATATTATATCTCTATTTTTCATGTTGATCAACAGCTCTTCCATTTGCCCTCTCCTGACTCAGGACTCACTTGAGTGCAGATACTTTAGAAAACTAGGGCAAGATATGTAACCTTCAGAATTACTTCTAGACTTTTTTTACAAGTATGAAGAAATGCTGAAGGGGTTTGTTTGTTTGGGTTTTTCTTAAGCTATGACCAAACATCCCAGAAAACACAAGCTAATCTGTTCCATCAACTTTTCCTACTTCTGTTCAGATTATCTTGACCCTTTGGAACATGTGCCTCCCCCCCTCAATTTCAAAATATAAATGCTTTACCAGTCCCACCAAGAGACATAATAATTTTTAAAAAAATAAACAAAACACAAACCCCATCCAACTAGTTTATGCTTTATTATAAATAGACTGATTGCATTTTCCTCAACTACCCCCCCACTTGGTACTGCAAACATTTACAAAGATCTTCTAAGTTCCAGAATATTCTACAAAACTACAGAAAACTAAAAATACACCTAATTGTGACCACACACTCCAGCACAAATTCACAACAGGCTGAAAAAAAAACATACTATATCCTACGCAACATCTTAAGCCTACAAATCTTAAGTGAGGATACAATATGGAGTTTCATTCTGTATTGTACGTTTTCAGTGCTCTTTTATTATTTAAGAAATACAAAACAAATAATCTGGTTTCTGGGGTTTTTGTTTTTAAATAAGGCAAGTATTTCTTAGAGTCTGCTGGGAAAACAGCTCCACAAGTTTCATTTCGCCATTATAACAGCATTCACTTATCTTGGCAACTAAAGAAGTATTCACACCCACATACGAAATGCCACTGAAGAAAACACAGAATACATGCCTGGTTGTTAATATTTGAGGAATAGGTATTAGAGTTTATCCTTAAGTTTAGCCCAGCTTTTACAGTACAGTACAGTACTTTTACAGTACAAATATAAGGGTGTAATTTTAATTTAAAGTCCTCAGGGGTCTACCACCTCTCCTTAAAACAAAGGAACAAATCAACAAGAAATAAAACTAAAATAAACAAAAAAAGGCTGCAAACTGAAACAGTGCCACAGGAATGAAAACATTAATCCTGCCTGTAGAACTTCTGTCATAAGCCTCAACTATTTATGCAATTCTTTTACATGCTTGTTTCATCTCACAATAAATTTGTATCATCTGAGAAGCTCAAAAAGAAGTCAAAAGTGGCTGCCATTCAGCTCGATTTTTAATATATTATTTCGTGGTACCGGTAGGCATCACCAGTGATTTTTTGTTGGTTTTTTTTTTTTTTTTAAATACATGGAAAGCAAAAACCAAATGTAAAGATAAGAAGTAAATGTCATAGTTCAACAGAATCACTCGATCCTACTTCTCAGGAAATACCCCTCTAGTTTAGACTTTGGCTTTTTCAAGTTTCAGGTACTGTAAAACCTGCGCGTGAGCCACCCACAGGACTGTCCACAGGGTCCTGGCACAACACGTACACATCCTCCAGTACAAAGAGGAACCATGCTCATTTTCTGCATTCAAGGAGGTTTATTTGCTAATTAATTCCCCAAAAATATTAAGGTTTCTCAAAGTTTTTAATGTCTTGCTCTCATAAATAAAAAGTATGCTTTACCTTCGTCAAATGGCTGACTTTTAATATAAAGAACAACTGAAGGAATCCACAGCCCAAGCTTTAAGCAAACAGACACAACACAAACCTCCAGCTCAGGTCACAGAAAAGGACAAATGATACTTGTCTCAAGAGCATGGTTAAACCCGGGAAGAGCTGTGCTTGAACATCAACAGAGAGACAGCATATTCTCCACATAAAAATAATAAAATTTAAAGCTATAGTACAGTACCCATTAATATATTTGAGCAGTCAAAACAGAAATTATTTAAAAAAAAAGTTTTAAAACCAATAAGATTAGCTTCAAATAGATTTTTCAAGCAAGATTTCCTCCTTTTGACTGTCAGTGAAATCAGCTACTAAAAGTCATTTTAGTCAAAAGCCTGGACCGGGCTAATCACATAATTGGGCTCAGTTATTATTCTAAATTTAACAATCCGAATTCAAGAATGCATTCCTCATCCCCATCAAATCATAATATTTCAAAGTAAGTATCACTTCAGAATTTAGCTTGCAGTGTTGAACCATGTTAGAATAAATATCTTTTCAAGCCAATACAACTTTCCTGCTCCCTTCCTTTGTCAGTACAGTTGTTAACTCTTCGGGGGAATGTTTGCTTTCTGAGTAAGAAAGAACCAAAAATGAAACAAGCCTGTTGCATCTTCTGACACCTCTTGTGACTTTGTGTGAAACTGCAACACCAGCTCTTTAACTAATAAGCTCATTACTAACATACTCTCACAACATATATACACAAGCTTAATTAAACTAGCAGAAATTCTGCATCATCTGCCACCAGCACCTCTGGTCACCTCAGAAAACACCCAACTGCCAAAATACTGGTTATGCTGACAAAATAATGGCACAAGAAAATACAGCATAAGATTTAGTAGAATTTTTTCTTCCCTGGAAATGTAGTAGCAAGCCTTCCAATTTTCAAATTAACAGTTCAAATTAAGCCTTCATGCCCTTATCATGGAAGAAAAAAATACCCCAAACCTCATGAAAGTTCCTCTGAGAAAGATTCGTGGAATTTTGGATATTAGTTTCAAAATCTACAGGCCAAGACATGGTATTACTGACTAGTGTTTGTTTTACAGCCACTGAAGCTTACTTTGCAATTTCAGCTGACAGAACCTGATTCACTTTCCCTGGAAAAGCCTATCATTAAATACAGATCTTCACAGAGGCACAGCCTATCCACAAGAGGCAGAAAAGGCTTTAGTAAAGACTAAATGCAAAATTCGGGTGGGGAGGGGGAAAACCTACAAACAGTTCCAATTTTAAGCAGCAAATTAAGCATTCAGCAACTGTTATGCAATAGCATTATAAAGCCTCGAGTACAGTGACTGAGCTAAGCAACATCCAATAAAACGTTACGTTTAAAAAGAGTAAGCTGAGACATCACCAAAATGTTGATTTTTCAAGTGCTCTGATAATCAAAGATAACATTTTCTATTCTCTTACTAGATAAAATCCAAAGGTTTTTTTAAAAAGCATTCCAGCAACTCATCATCCTTCTACAACTCTATCGTAGGAAGAGAAATTAAATTAAAGCACCAGTGACAGCAGAAGTCGATGTTTTCTTGCTGCTTCACACCCACCACTGAGCGCTGCCAGATTTGCGCTCAGCTGCTGCTGCCAATGCATATGTGCAGAATTCTAAAGAAACTTCCTGCTCACACAGATCCCATCACATTCTTAACAACAGTAGTTAATAAATAAAAAGGCTTTTGTATCTTGTGTAACAGCTCATTATATTCATCCCGCTTTGCCTCCCCCCCCAAAGTCAAGCTGGACTCCACCATCTCCACACACATATAATTGCCACTCTATCAGATAATACAGAGCTGGAGTGCAATGGCATTACAAAAGTACAGGGAGGTAATAGAGGGGAAGAAATTATCAGTACAGCTATGCAACTCGAGAGGTCCATGTTACAAAACCAAAGCAGTTAAACAATTGTCACAGCTGTTAAGACAGACTTTGGAACTGAAGTTAAGCTACCTTAGAGATACCCAAAAAAACCCAAACCATAAATATATAATGCACTTAATTTATTATACATAAGTTATCCTATTACATACATTTATCACCATCTCATTTCTCCCTTTCCATAGAGGTGTGCAGGAATACCTACTGTAACTCAAAACACCACACATAAGCCATTTTCTACACAAACACTGTCTCTGTCAAAATGATGAGCATGTGTCACCAAAAGAAAGGACAGTCTTGGCATCCCTACTGAAGGAGAAAGATGTTTTAATGAAGACTTCAATTCTGTACCAATGACTCTTTGATTAACAGGGGAAGGGGAGGGTTAAGAAAAAAAAATAGAAAAAAATATGCTAATGAGGTCTCCTTCACAACCAGCTCTTGTCACAACTTGATCATGCCCAAATTTGAAGATGCCACCAGAAATCACAAGGTTGCAGATGACACTACAGACTAAAATTGATTACATAAAAAGTGTGTTAAGTCCACATAGGATCTGAAACTCGGCAAAAAGGAGAAAGAATATTTCAAATATACACGCTTACAAAATAAAGAAAAGGTGAAGAAAGAATCACACTCATAAGATTCCAGCTCTCATCTTTTCAATATTATCCAAGGATTATTATCCCACACAGCTGAACAGAACTTTTAATCCTGAACACACACAGGGAACAGCGATATGAAGAGAGCAAGGCTGGAACCTGGACAATCTATTCAGAGTTCCCACCAGTGACTCTGTTCTGATGGAGCAGCTGCCCCACCCAAACGTCCTTACAAATGATCAGACAGATAAGAAAATAAACCATTTAAACTTCTCAATATAAAAGAAAAAAAGCCTCTGCAGGCACAGTCTTTGTTACAAACTGTTCCAATGTAAACATAATGCAGTATCTTTATTTTAAGCTCAGGTCTGCCATATTTTTCTGCTTTCTAGTCAAATCTGAGGGACAAAATTTCACACGCTCACAGGTGAGAGACCACAAGAGCAGAACTGTTTGTTACTACCACAATAGAACTATTCATTTCTGCTACAATCAGTATATGGCCTTAGATCCAGCTGCAAAATATTATCCATTTCTTGCGCTGACTCCACCCACACTTTGCAAACATTAACAGGTTTTCAGCACCATAACGACCTCCTAAATGATGTTTTTAAAGACTTCAGAATAAATCAGCTCTGCGCACAAAAAAGGGAGCCAGCTAGAACACGCAGTAACAAATTAACGAACACATTATTTTGGAGGCTGTAAGAATACACAGAATTCATCCGAACTGACTGAACTCTCACAAATCCCAGCAGCTGGCTATGAATCCATTACAAAAACCACAAAGCCAAATCTGAATTCGCTAAAGCTTTGAGACAGCTTGTCTTCATTATGAGAGTTTTTCCAGGTGGAATCTGTAACTTCCAGAAAATAATGCAATCAGCAACTGCTCGATTTCACTATTTTTCCAGGGAGCAATGCAAAATTCTTGCCTTCTCTCTCTGAATACAATTTTGACAAGAGACATACAGCATTCTGATGAATAACTGATACATCTGTCACTTCAAAAACTGCATGGCAAGTAACAAGCCTCCCTCCTTCAGAGGCCTTCACAGAGGAATACTGCTAAAATTCTGCATCTCCTCCTCAGATGTTCTGTATAAACTGTTATTTTTTGGCTCCCAAGTAACAGCCCCAACACCTGAAATGATTAACAGATAGATAAATGGGTCTGCAATGCAATAAAAAAAGTTAAAAGGTTTACCATCTTGCATCCTCACTTAACCAAATACTGAATGAATTCACACTTGTACCGATAGCTACTAGATTACTGTGGTGTGCACTAACGTGGCAGCAAAAAAAGAATGTGATTTCACACACAGAATTTACGGACAACTCGAAGGCATTCTCACACGGACATCATTTCCTCTTCCTTAGAGCTGTAGCTTCTTATGGGAGGAGGAAAAGGGGGAACTAAAACACCTGCCAGAAAAAAAAAACAAACAACAACCTAAAAAAATCACCTCACTCTCGGCAGGATTTACTCACTGCTTTCTAATGAGCTCTAGAAAAGGGTATTAACTGCTGAGCTATAAACATTTGAGCAGAGATCAAAAGATTTTAAAAGGCAAAAACCACCACAAAGAACCCTCACAGGCAAGCAGGGAGTTCACAAAACTTACTGTCTGTTCTAAAAGCGTGGAATATTTCCTCAGCCTCACCTGCTTTTGCAAACACGCTGTTATGTACATTAGAAAGCTTCACTGCTTACACAGGTCTCATGTTATGAGGCACACATGACAAATGTTAAATTAAGTCTTTTAATGAGCTGTTAGAAAGTCCTCTAGCATTTAAAACAGTGCAGGCAGCAAGAGCCCAAACTGACTAGGCTTGAGCAGATTAAAAAAAACATCACTTGCCTAACCAAGATGTTTTGACATGCTGTCCATTTTAAAATTTCAAATTATCAGGATATCCTCCTAATCAAATTCTTTGAGTATAACCACAGAACTCCCTACTCGATTTATTTTTACTAAAATTATATCGTAAATTTCCAGCTTGATGCTTTCAAACCATTGAGATATTCGATTTGTTTCTGTGACATTGCCAGGATAAGGAAAGGATCCCTACAGCTCTAGGCAATGGCCAAAATACAAAGAAAGCAGATTAAAATAAAATGATTCTCAATATCTTCAAATTTATGCAGCGAAGAACATAAAAAAGCAATTTGCTAGTAAAAAGAAATGACAGGGCTAAAGAGATCACTGAATTTGTTAAAATATAGGACATCTAACTAGGTTTTTTCTTTCATTTTGCTTGTTCTGGCAGACTGAACTGCACAGAAGACATAAAAACTTCGAACCTAAACACTAAACCAGTTCAACAATTTATTCCAAAGTCTCGTAGTAACTAACCCATCCCTGAGGATGAATATATAACTGAAAAAAATAAACATGTAAGCTTTGATAAATGGTTTATCTTTTTCTAAACAGGGGAGAACAACAAGCTGGTATTTACTTTGTTCATTCATTACCTTTTTCACCCTGCCTGAGAGTAGTCTGTTCCCTTCCTGAGCCTGACAGCAGCAACCAATTCTGTAAAATTTCTAAATACAGGAACTGCGGGATAAAAGGGTTGTGTTCAAGTTAGTGTGTTTGATTGTAGGAGTGTTTTGGGGTCTGTTTCTTTCTTTCAAGCCTGGAAGAAGCACCCTGATGAAGATGCATCTCATATTAAAGCAGACTTCGGTAGCAAGAAGCATTTCCTAAGGAAACCTCCAAGAACAATGGAAAAGCCACACTGACAAGATGCCTCAGAAGATACGGTTTTTTCCCAGGTTGGAGCAGAAAGTGGCATTCGAAATGTGGCTGCCTTGGTGCTCACAGGAGATTTAGTGACTGCCCTTCTGCAACTTCTGCAACCAAGTCTGCTGGCAGAGAGCTGCCAGGAAGCCGGCCAAGCCCCATCGAAGGAAAGGAGGGGGGGATGAAGCCGATCCACCCTGAGAGGAGGGCACAGAGCAGACAAGCCCCTGCAGGCTGTCAGGACTCACCAGCACAAGCACAGCCCGGGAAATCTTACAATTACAGAGTTGGAAGGTACTTTCAAAGGCCACCGAGTCCAATCCCCTGCAGTGAGCAGGTACATCTTGCACTAGATCAGGTTGCTCAGAGCCTCAGCAAGCCTGGCCTTGGATGTCTCCATGGATGGGGCCTCCATCACCTCTCTGGGCAATCTCTTCCAGTGTCTCACCACCCTCATGAGGAAGAACTTCTTCCTAATGTCTAATCTAACTAACACTGCCCTGCTCTATCTTCAAACCAGTGACCCTCATTCCTATGGCTCCATGTCCTGGCAAACAGCCCCTCCCTAGCTTTGCTGTAGCCCCTTCAGGCACTGGGAGGCCGCTGTGAGCGCTCCTCCAGCCTCACCAGCCCCATCTCCCTCAGCCTGCCCTCCTCGGAAAGCCAGGCGCCGCTTGACAGCAGCCCCCCCCGGGGAGGCTCTAGCAACTTCCAGCCTTGCCCAGACGAGGAAGTTCTCGCTCCCTTTTATCACTGTTGCTCCTAGAAGCTTCTTGAAGCCCGATCCCGCCGCCCCACAACCCTCCTTCGAAGGTGGGAAAGGGCAAAAGAGCCCCGGCCGCCACCCGCCACCCCCGCGGCTGCGGAGGGGCGAGCCCCACGCGCATGCGCCCCGCAGCCCCTCACCGTTGCCGGGTGACTCGCCCTCCCCGCCGCCCTCAGCACCAGCAGCAGGTTCCTCCTCCTCTTCCTACCCCGCCGGCCGAGCGCGGGCCTCTCCTCGCCGCTCCGCTTCTCCTCGCCGGCCTTCTCTTCTTCCTTCTCCTCTGTCAGCCGTCGCTGCTGCTGCCGCCACCGTCCGTCGCCGCTCCGTCTCCCCAGCAGCGCCTGGCCCGGCCGGTGCGGGTGGATGGGTGGGTGGATGCGGAGAGAGGAGAGGAGGAGGAGGCGCAAGCGGGGGGGTGGGGGGTGTCCCTGCACGGTAGCGGCGGCAACCGACGGAAGTGACGCGCTGACTGACAGGTGCAGCCCGCGCGCCCCTCCGTGGGGTCACGTGGGGCGGGGCGGGGCTGAGGGAGGGTCCCTGAGGAGGAGGAGATGGTAGCGGTCGCGGCTTCGGAGTGAGCGGGTAGTGTTGGACGTCGTGAGGTGTTCACCCGCTGAACTGCAGCCATCCGTTATGGCCTCGGGCTGCCCAGTGTTTCAAACACCGTCGCAAGGCGAGCAATGACGGAGGCGTTAATTATTTTCCCTCTTTTTTTTTTTTTTTCCCTCTTTCCACCCCTAAATCTAACCTTACCGTGACTCAGCGATCCGCGCGCCTCGGCTTGTGTGGGCCCGGTGTGTCCACAGCCATCGGCCTCAGCATCCAGGCAGCAGCTCCACCACAGCTTAGCATTTCTCACACCTGTTTTAAGACAAGGGGCAATGGGTGCAAGTTGGAACAAAGGAGGTTCCACAGAAATAGGACAAAAAACTTTGTCACAGTGAGGGTGACAGAAGAGTGGCACAGGCTGCCCAGAGAGGGTGTGAGGTCTCCTTCTCTGAGAAATTAAAGCCCCACCTGAAAGCCTTCCTGTG
>VZTY01031164.1:0-14130 GCA_013400935.1 Turnix velox
CCTTTCTTTCCTTCAGAAGGGGAAATACCTTTCTAATAAAGACGTGGGGACTGCAGAGTCTGTTTTACTTGAGTGTTCTGCACTGGCAGCAAAGTTGGTTCAGCAACAAACCCTTTGGTTGTACCCCTCATTCACTACAGAAGGGTTGGGGTAGGACTTTTTAATAGGATATGATTTTGCAGGATTAGGAATGATGGATGTAAATTAGAAGAGGGGAGATTGAGGCTGGAGATAAGAAAGAAATTCTTTATAGTGAGGGTGGTGAGACAGTGGAAGAGGTTGCCCAGAGATGCTGTGGATGCCCCCTCAATCCCTGGAGGTGTTTAAGGCCAGGCTGGCTGAGGCACTGAGCAGCCTGGTGTAGTGGGAGGTTGTAACTAGATGGTCTTGAAGGTCCTTTCCAACCCAAAGCACTCTATGATTCTGTGAGCTGCTGCTCACACTCCTCCCAGACAAACAACCTAAACACCTCGAAGAAATCCAAGTCTTCCAGTCTTAAGAGTACAAACAATACATGTTGTCCTCACTCCACTCTGTTGAAACACGTAGCTCAAGGACAACAGAAAGTTTTTTTCAAGGCTGTTCCTACCAATAACAATAATAAGCAAGAGAATTTGCCATTAGCTCACAGCTCCTGCAGGTAGTTTATACTGTAGCTTTGTATACTTACAGAAGAGTGTGAAAAATCTGAGTTTTTACCCTCAGAAGCATCACTCCCGAGAAATGAGATGTGGTAGCCATGTCTGCCAGCCACTTCCCATCCCACCACTGAGGCAAGAGAGTGCCAAAGCAGCTCACCACAGGCTGCCTTCCCACAATGAGATTCCCAACAGCAGAGTGCCAGGAAAGCCAGGGTCCCACACAGGTCACAGGATGCCCATTCATGATCTCATTTTCCAGGCTTGACCTCATCTGCTTTTTTTTTTTTTTTCCTGGAAGTATGAGGATGGGCAGCAAAGCAGTAAAGTGTTTAGTTTGGCCAGCACATACCACCTAACAGCCAGGCACGAGGCCACCACAGGGCAAGGAGGGCTGTGATGGATGTGACGAGGTGCTGTTGAGTGAGCAGGCTCTACCACCATCTCTCTGTGGCAGCAAGGATTTCAAGACCTGACAGAGCAGGTAAATCCTGTCACAATTCCATGGAGCCAAACCTAAGGATTGGAGAAGACAAATCTACCCAAGGGCAAAGCCAGCCTGCTCCAAGCAAGCATTTCCTGCAGAAGTCCAGGTGAGATTAGTTCACATGAAGGAGCTTCCTGCTCTGACTTGCTCTACAGTTCTAAGTGCTGCAGACTTGCCTAGCCCAAAACTAGGGCATGATTCCCATGTGTGGCACATGCTTTTTGCCCTTGGCTCAAGTTATTTAATGAGATACCAGCCCTGCACATTCCTTATTAACACAGCAAAGACAGGAGATGGAGCAGCCTCCAGCACTCCATGGCTCTAAGCAGTGGGCAGTGCAAGAAGCCACAAACAGCACTGAATGTATTGCTCATACTCCAGAGCAGCTGGGGTCTGACAGCTAAATAATTACAACAGGGATTTGATAAACTCTCAAAGAGGAAGGGCAATGCCCATTTCACCCTTCCTTTCTCTCACAACCATCCAGGAAGCACCTCACAGCAACAAGATCCTGTGGAAGTTCAGTGTGTGTTTGCCATAGGAGACTCAGTACAAGACTATTCTCTCCTCAAGTGTGTGATGTTTTTCTCCTTGGGCAACTCAGTAGCCTCCATGGGAGTGAGCTGGAGCATAAATTACAACAGTGGACTTGCACAGTGATGCTACATATACTAGAACTCACCTATTCATAGAATGGTTTGGAAGGAACATTCCAGATCATCTAGTTCCAAACTCCCTGCCATGGGCAGGGACACCTCCCAACACACCAGGTTGCTCAGTGCCTCATCCAGCCTGGCCTTAAACACCTCCAGGGATTGAGGGGGCATCCACAACCTCTCTGGGCAATCTCTTCCAGTGTCTCACCACCCTCATCATAAAGAATTTCTTTCTTCTCTCCAGCCTCAATCTCCCCTTTTCTAATTTACATCCATCACTCCTAGTCCTGCCATCCCATATCCTATTCAAAAGTCCTACCCCAGCCTTTCTGTAGCCCCCTTCAGGTATTGAGGTGCCCCCTGAGCCTTCTCCTGTCCAGGCTGATCCATCCCAACTCTTTCAGCCTGTCCTCAGATTTCCAGCCCTCTCAGCATCTTTGTGGCCTCCTCTGGACCTGCTCCAACAGCTCAATGTCCTTCTTCTTTTGAGGTCTCCAGAACTGGACACAGAAACTCCAGTTGGGGTCTCACCAGAGCCCAGTAGAGGGGCAAAACCCCCTCCCTTGCCCTGCTGGTCACACTTCTCTCGATGCAGCCCAGGACTGGGTTGGCTTCTGGGCTGCAAGCACACACTGCTGGCTCATGTTGAGTTTTTCATCCACTGAATGTAAGGATCTTCTTGAATAAGTTTCAACTTCCATACCAGCTTTTTTTGTATTTCAGAGCATCAGAAAAGTTTTACAAGCGCTTTGCTGAAGAGCTGCCCCAGGGCCAAAGCTTCACAGGCACAATTTTCCTCCCCAGGTGCTGTGAGGACTGACTGCCTGGCACTAAAGCACCTTGTCAAATTCAGGCTGAAGGCTCAGAAATCCTCTTGACTAACCAACCTCTGAAGATATAGTTGAAGTGGATAGGGTAGGGGGAGGAAAAGAAAAAAAAAAAGCTTAAATTAGGTCAAAAGCTCCTAGAAAATGCCAATTACTTTATATATAGCAGAATGCATTGGGATGTCATTTAATCTGAGTTTGCTGTTGTCAGATATCAGCTGAAAAATCCCTGCTCTGCTTTGCCTGCCCTATTAGAATGCCATGAATTCAATATTAATGAGAGAGATGAAACAGAATGAGACTGTGCTGGCATTTTCCCTGATAAAAGATACTTTGTGGCAGAAGAGGATTCATTTAAAAGCATTAAGGTTTTTTTTCTTGGCTTGGAAATGACATACGATGCGGGGGGTGGGGGGGATTAAACCATTTTCAAGTGTAACTACTGATTCTCTAAACTAGAAAAAGGCATAATCATTGATTCATTGTTTCCTTTTTTTAAGAAATAACAGTAGCAGCAAGTTGAGTTACCTGGGCATGGCTACAAGAGAAAACTTTGTGGGTAGAATTGATTTGAGAAATTCCTGGTTTATTCCCCCTGCAAAGAAATGTTCAGAGTGCAGAGCTCTGTGACTGACCAAGGAAGAAAAAGGACAATGAGACCTGCCATTGCTCAACCCAGACACAACAGAGATTTGGGGGAGGAAAAAGCAGCATCCAAGGGATGTGGTGGCTATAAGTGGTGTGGATTTACTACCAGAGCAAGTCAACAGATGATTGAGCAAAATCCCTGCTCCTCTTGGGGTCTTGACATGAAGATTCCAAGACAGTGCTTATGTTCAGTCCCAGACAGCTGCATTCAGCCATATAATCACAGAATGGTTTGGGTTGGAATAGACCTTAAAGATGATCTAATTCCAACCCCCCTGCCATGGGCAGGGACACCTCCCACAGGTTCAGGTTGCTCAGTGCCTCATCCAGCCTGGCCTTAAACATTTACAGCTAGAAATATACCTGCTCACACAATGACAACCTTATCTTTTAGCTGTAAAGGCTGAGAATAAATACATTATTCCTGTTATTTACCTTGACAGCTTCTGACAATGTCAGTCTTGACATCTCAAAGATAAAGCCATCAAAACAAAAATAGACCACAGCAACATCAGTAGCCACGCTGTTTCCAAGTCCATTCTGATTATATCCAAGACACTTAATTCTACTGATTAAAACAAAATGAGACACTCAAGAAACATCTTCAATCCTATGAATAATTGCTTATTCATATGATTCTCTTGCAACAAGGAAAATCCAATTAGATTTGTGTCTGACTTTTTTGTTGACAAGCCTGCATATGTTCCCTACACACATGTGGAAGTTGTAGGGTTATTCATGTTACTGCAGAGCCATGCCAAGAATAAGTGTGAATGATAATCACATCCCTTTATCTTCCCTTTTTATCTTAGAATCATACAATGGTTTGGGTTGGAAGGGGCCTTCAAGATCATCTAGTTCCAACCCCCCATCAGACCAGGATGCTCAATGCCTCATCCAGCCTTGCCTTGGATGTCTTCTCCAAGGATGGGTCTCCCACAATCTCTCTGGGCAACCTCTTCCAGTTCTTCGAGGGTCCAGTGAAGAGGTTCTTCCTCACCTTCAGCCTCTTCCAACTCTTATCCAAAAAACCACACTGTGTGTGACCCCACAGAACCTTCTGGAAGCCTCTGATTTCCAAGCTAGGCTGTTACCAGCCAAATTTTGTCCTGGAAAAACATAGCCAGGACCACGACCACCACCACTACCCGGCTGTAGTTCATTCATCTGAAAGCTGCCAAAAGCTCCTGGGCTGAGTCAGACTGGAAGAAGATGGGTTTTCACAGGGCTTGAAAGGAAATGGCTTGTGTGCTTTGAAATGCAAAGACTTGGCTGCGGCTGCAAGCGGGAACCTCAGTCTGCAAGAATAAAGGCAAAATTGGAGCTCTAGAGCGATTTGTGCTCTTGTACTTAACTGGGAATCCCTCACCCTGCTGCCTGTGCTAGAGGGAAATCCAAGGTCTGGCTGCTAGCAAGCCCTCCAACCAAGTTACTCCTCTCCCACCTTCTTCTTTACAGATAAGAAGAGAGGCTGGTGCCATCAGACTGCCAGAAACTCAAGTGGAGCCACAATAACATGCCCAAGTTTTACCACACTTCACACCTTCAACACATATCTGTCAAATACCCTCTGTTGAGTGACACAAGGGTGTCCCAGGCTGCCCAGAGAGGGTGTGGGGTCTCCTTCTCTGGAGACATTCAAACCCCACCTGGACACCTTCCTGTGGGACCTGGACCCCCTTCTCCAGCAGGGGGATTGGACTAGATGATCTCTTGAGGTCCCTTCCAATCCCTGACATTCTGTGATTCTCTTGCTTATATGGGACGTCACACTTCACATTGCACTGCCTCAGAGAAACACCCACTCATTCTGCAACCACCTTCAGAAGCACAGACAGTCCCAAATGATCCTGTAAATCTCTGTGAAAGATCCCCCTCAGGATTCAAAATGCTGTTTCCCTTTCACTCCTATTAGATGAGAGGTATGAATGTAATTCCTGAATTAAATCCATGAGGTGCATGCACATTTCCTTAAACAATTCCTATTGGAACTACCACTGTGCTCTCAGGAGCTGCTGGCAAAGCAAGGCAACATCTGTGGCAAAACAAAAACATTTCTCAAACAAGTCTTTTTCTGTGAGCTTGTGCCAAGTCTTCTCTACTAGAACTGGTAAAGAAATAATCCACAAAAGCAATACTTCACTTAAATATTTACAGCAGCTAAATCCCATCTGAAAAATAAACCTGGGATGCAGAAACACTAAGAGAAAATGCAATTAGATAATAGAGGGAGCTAAAGAAGCTAGAAACTGAGAAGCAATGAAAAAACAACCAACCAAAAAACCAACCAACCAAGCAAGCAAACAAGCAAAAAACCCCAAAAAAACCCCACAAACAAACAAACAATAAAAAACACCACAAAACACCCTAAACCAACAAGACCTGGTAATGGCCTGCTCTTTGCCACCACCTTATGTGTTATGCTACTGAATAAAAAGCCTAAGCCTGCAAGAAGAATACTCTTCTCTATATCTCCAGCAATTTGAAGAGCTCCAACTGCAAATTCAGATCCTAAGGGTCCGTGCCACTAAGCACAGGTAGACTCTGTGTTTTTAAACTAGGATCCCCAAAGACAGCTCAAGACTTATCAATTTCCAAGCTCAGAAAATTATCCCACGAGTGAAGTGGTAATAACAGCCTTGGAAATAAAAGCTTCATGCATCACTTACACTTCACAAGTAGGAAGTGCAGCCACAGGGAGACAGCTTGCAGAAGGGCTGGGTATTACAAATGGAAAACCACAAAGGATTTTTTTCCTCCTTCTCATAGCTTTCTCCAACATTTAACAACACCTAGCCCTGCAATAATCACACCTGTGCATGGAAACAGCTCTAGCTACTCTCACAAGTCCTGGACCATGTACATCTAAACCAGACATCATAATTTCCTCCAGAAATAAAAGTAAAAAAAAAACTTTGTCAGGATGAGGGTGAGAGAAGAGTGGCACAAGCTTCCCACAGAGGGTGTGGGGTCTCCTTCTCTGGAGACATTCAAACCCCACTTGGCTGCCTTCCTGTGTGACCTGGTCTGTGTTTTCCTGCTCTGGCAGGGGGATGGGACTAGATGATCTCTCAAGGTCCCTTCCAAAACCTGATATTCTGTGAACCTGTGATCACGGCATAGAGGAACTGAAAAGGCATCCAGATGTAAGAAAGGGACCCAGAGAGACCATCTCTAATTCCCATCTCACTGAATGCACCACACTCAGCACTCAGAATACAGGGAGAAAGAATATTTGGGGTGTTTTTCTGTTCCTACTGCTCCTAAGGCTGCAATATCCCAAACCTGGTTTCCTGCCTGAGATCTGGAACATCCTCCATGGGTGTAAAACCACAGCACCGTGGTGTTTGTCTGAACCATTATTACGCATCACTTGTTACAGTAGGGCTGGAGAGCTGTGCACAGAGCTGGAAGGGAAGGCAGCTTAGATAGCATACCTAAAAAAAGCTTCCAGTACTACTGTAGGGCTTTTTTTTTTTTTTTGTTACTTTTTAAAAATCAGGTGGTTGCACCCAGCAGTTCTGAGCTGAAACTGCTTTACTATCTTTTCCTACAGGAGCCACTGTAGCTTAGAGCAATGGAGGCAAAGAGCTGGACAAGCATCTTCACAGAATATCAGGGATTTGAAAGGACCTCAAGAGATCATCCAGTCTAATCCCCCTGACAGAGCAGGAACACCCAGACCAGGTCACACAGGAAAGTGACCAGGTGGGGTTTGAATGTCTCCACAGAAGGAGACCCCACACCCTCTCTGGGCAGCCTGGGACACTCTTCTCTCACCCTCACAAAGTTTTTACTTCTATTTCTATGGAACCTCCTGTGCTCCAGTTTGCACCCATTGCCCCTTGTCCTATCATTGGAGGTGACTGAGAAGAGCCTGGCTCCATCCTCCTGACACTCACTCTTTCCGTATTTATAAACATTACTGAGATTCCCCTCCTCAGTCTCATCTTTTCCCAGCTAAAGACCCCCAGCTCCCTCAGCCTTTCCTCAGAAGGGAGATGCTTCAACCCCTTCATCATCTCTGGGGTCTCTCCAGCAGTTCCCTGTCCTTCTTCAACTGAGAGAGGGCCCCACAACTGGACACAATATTCCAGATGTGGTCTCACCAGGGCAGAGCAGAGGGGGAGGAGAACCTCTCTCCACTTACTGACTACACTCCTTTTCTTCCAAGCCAACAGGAGACCCTGTCTTCTTGACATTTCTCCAGCCAAGAAAGCCACAGGCTTCAGCCTCAGGTTCCCAGGACTACCCCAGGGGGCAGAGACATATCAGAGGAACAAAAAGAAGCAACAACCTTCAAATCTCCACCAAGTGGGAAGCCAGCCAGTAAAGCCATCTTTCCCAGGGGCTGCAGGGGTGGGAGGGACATCTGAAACATGCCTCAGCTCTGAGTAAATATTTTACTTCTCATATTCATGCTGCTCACTTAATCAATCCCCATCATTACTCCAGCAGCCCTACTCAGACACTAGAATTGATCTCCAGTGATTTCATCTACATCACTGGGATACATCCCCAGCCTCCCTTGTCTCCTAGTCTCAGCTTTCCACCTTTACTTCAACAATAAAGTCAACCAGACATGTGGCAAGCAAAGGAATAGAAACACTCACAGAAACAAGGATGGATCCCTTTTCTCAGATCTCATCCCATTGCCTGAAATCAGTGGTCATCATGGCCCTGTTCCACCCACCCAGCTTTCCAAAGACACTGCTCCATCACTCTTGTTGACCCCAGTGGATTTAATAGATCAAACACCCCGAGAAAGACAAAGCCCACAGAGTCTGTCTCTCATTCCCTCCCCTCCATGGAAACTGGCTGTTTCTCTTAATCGGGTATTTTTAACACAGATTGAAGAATGCACCGTGCTCTGTTAGCACCTCAAATCATGTATCCCATGGTTCCCATGTAAAAATTTGCATCCCAGCTTCATTTTACACCATTTTTGTTTGTCTTGGAGAGATGTATACATTAGTACACGTGGGCATACTTATTAGTATACATTAACCTGGGTGTGCAGCTCACTTGGGAGAACATCAGGCCCCTAATTTGAGGGTCAAAGGTTCAAGTCCCTGTCCAGGTATGAGGCTTGTCATTGTTGGGCTGATGGCTGGACTTGATGATCTGAAAGGTCCCTTCCAACCTAGATGACTATCAGTTAATGTTAGTGTTGCTCCTTTAATTAGACCAAGCTACAATTAATTCCACAAAGATTTAGCATAAACAATTAAAGAGAAATGTAGGGAGACCGGAGCCCTCTTCCATGCTCTAAACTGTTGTGAAACCATCCAACACCAGTCAAAATCAACCAAGGAAAAGGGTTTACTATCCAGCACTTATCAAGAGTTTCCAGACTGCAAGTGGCTTATCTCCCACTGATCCCAGATGACCATATGCATCCTCCCACCCCGGTGTATGTTTAAGCACGTGCATGGATTTCACCAGCTGAGAGGTCCCACGGTGGCTTCCAGCACCAATACTGCCAAAAAACTCTCCTTAGGCATGCCTTTACCATTTACACAGCAACACCAGCCTTTGTTTAGTCAAATGAAATTACAGGCAGTGCTTTACACATGTGCCTTCCACATCTGTGGGACCAGGACCTTAAAATGAAAGCCACCCATCCCACCAAAACATGCCCTGCTGGGCTACAATTACAGACACATCGGAGCAGTTGGCTGGAGTTATTTTTTTTATGCATGCTTTTACAATTAACATAGTGTCACATCCTGCCAGGACGTAGAAGGTGGTGACTCAGGAACGTTATCATAAGTCTAAGTCATGCTGCCTGGCTTTTTGTCTCATCCCTCTTGCTTTTCTTTCCCCCTTTCCCTTCAATTCTACCCCAGTGCTCCCTCCAAGAGGACACACATCACCCAGAGCCCTGATAAAGTGATGATAAGAGTTTAACAGGCTAGCATTAGTCTTGCCTTGCTCTACCATATAATTAACTATTTCTTCAAACTCTCCACCACCCCCCTGCAACAAAACAGCAGCATGCAAAGCAGCAGCAGATAGGATAAGAGATACACCAGACACGATGCCTCCAACATCCACTAAATACAAGCTCTCTGTCCTTTCTTCTTTTATCTCTGAAAGATAAAACAACTCTCCAAAAAGGAGGATGAGTGGTTTTCCCCCCAGATCCTTACAAGAAGTGGAGTGTCCTCATCCTTCCCTCTCTCACACACACACTTCTCAAGCTGAAGAATGCTTTATTCTCCAGTCAGTCACACTGGGCTGGGCTCAGGTCACACAGACACAAATTCAGTTAAACTGATTCAAAACCCTCAGCAGAGACTGTTTTGAAATTGCTTCAGGACTTACATTAACTGAAAGCACGAGAGGCTGAGTTTAATATGACAGAAAAAAACCAAAGCAAAGCACAGAGATAAGAACAAATGGCAATCACATCTCCTAATAAGCCACAGTTTCAAGTCTATTCATATTGTGAGGTTGCTACTCTACACACAGTAAAACAGCTTTGGCAATCCCCTTCAGCTCGCCCTAAAAAAACAACTGAAGGAGCGATTTCAATGTATCTCCTGGCACCAAAAGATAAATTTTCCAAGCGTGCTTTAGAGCTTAAGATCAAGGAGCCATTTCACAAGAAGCTGGCATAATTTATAGGCATTCTGTTAACAAACATCAGCCCTTATTTTGCTTAATAGCACAACCTCTCCACCCCCACTAACATCATTAACTCCATCTCCATTCATTTTCTTTGCCACATGAGAGGAGCCAGGCAGCCCCCGCAGATCCATGAGCCCAGAACAAATGCTGAAAGAAACTCTCTCATCCCTCTGACATCTTGAACACAGACCATTTGCTTATTACCAGAAGGAGCCCCATTGAAGTCTGCAGCTCGTGGGCAACATCTGCTTCACTCACAAGCACTGAAAAAGTTACCGGGAAGCTGGTCAAGTCTCTCTCCTCTCCCCTCCCCCGGCCCACCATATATAAAAGTGCATTTGCTCTGGGGTTTCATTGTTTCTGCTGGTATTTTTGTGTCCCCCCCCCTTTTATTTTTTTTTGTTGTTGTTGGGAGAAGAGGTTTGGGGAGGTTTTACGGTTGTTTTTTTTTCTTTTTGGCTCTTTTTTTTTTTTTAATTTATTTTCGGGAACAGAATCTGTTCGTTTTTTGGGTTCGGTTTTGGATTTTGGTTTTTTTTTCTTTCTTTCCGTAACGGGGAAATCTTTTGTCTCTCTCACCACGGACGTTAAAAAAATTTTAAAAACCCCTAAAAAAAACCAACCCAAACCACACGTTCCCATAAAAAAAGGCGCGTAGTAGCCCTCGGAAGAGTTTCACGCCGCGGTTCTCCTTTTTTTAAGCCCAAAGCTTCTCCCCCGGGGATGCGGGCACTTCCCCTCGGTTTTCCCATCCGTAGGGATCGGCGGGGCACAAACATCCGCCCAGAGACACCCGACGGGGCCCCAAGCTCGGCGGGAGCGATTTGGGACCCGCTTCATCACTCCGGATCGTCCTCCCGTTGCTCCCAACGCCAAGGGCTGCGGGCGGAACTGCCACCCACGGGGCTCGGCCCCACCGCAACAAAAAAGCCCCAAGCAGGGAAGAAAAAGTTTTGCTTTCCTTCCCCTTCCCACCCTCCATCTCCCTCCGGCCACGGAAAGAAGCAAAAGAAGGGGCGAGCCCACCCATCATCTTCCTCGGCATCGCATCCCGCAACCCTCCCGCATCCCGCTCCGTGATGGAGATGGGCGGTCGGACATCCCGCTGCACCTCTACAACCCCCGGCACCACAAGCAGCCCTCCTAGGGTAGTTTTTCCCCTACAGCCCCCCGGCACCTCTCCCTTCCTCCAGCACCGCAGACCCCGCTACGGCTCCCCCCAAAAGCCCGTCCGCCATGGCACCCACCGCCGGTCTGCCCACGGCCACAGCCATCGCCCTGCAGCTCCTCGCTTCTCCCGATCCTCCTCTGCGCTGTGTGTTAGGGCTGCAACATGGCCACCCGCCGGGGAGGGCCCATGCGCAATGCAAAGGGGCCGGACGGCGAGGCGGGGAGCCCCCCTTCTTCTCCTCCCCTTCTCCTCCTCCCCTCCGCCATCCCTCCCTCCCTCCCTCCTTCCTTCTCTCCCGGCCGGCGGCACCCCTCGGGGGAGAAGGCTGGAGATGAGGGAGGATGTAACTTGCAATGAATCCCACTCCTGGGCAGAGGGACCTGCAGAGGGGGGTCTGGCTGATCCCCGCATCCTACCTGTCCCCTGCACCCCAAATGTCGCTCGCAGCCATGGGGGGGGATATGTGAGAGCCAAGGGACCCGTCTGTTCCAGGGACAGCCGAGAACCCCACTGGGGTTTGGCTGCGGATTTCTAAACGGGAGTCTGACAAGAGCTCCCACGGCTGGGGGTGTTTGCTGTCAGGAGGCACAGAATGTCAGGGATTGGAAGGGACCTCAAGAGATCATCCAGGCCAATCCCCCTGCTGGACCAGGTCACACAGGAAGGCGTCCAGGTGGGGGTTGAATGTCTCCCGAAAANCCCTCAGTCTCCTCTTCTCCAAGCTAGAGAGCCCCAGCTCCCTCAGCCTTTCCTCAGAAGGGAGATGCTCCAACCCCTTCATCATCTCTGGGGTCTCTCCAGCAGTTCCCTGTCCTTCTTCAGCTGAGGGTCCCACAACTGGACACAATATTCCAGATGTGGTCTCACCAGGGCAGAGCAGATGTGGAGGAGAACCTCTCTCCACCTACTGACTACACCCCTTTTACTACCCCCCAGGATACCTCTGGGGCAGCTCTTAGCTGGGGACAAATGCAATCCCCACTAGCAATGGCTGCCACAACAAAAAAACACTCCTGGGATTTCTGCCAGTAAAATTTTGCAAGTCCAGTGGATGTGGTACTTTTATTTCACTGATGCATTTGGGCATCACTGTTCATATCCCTGGGTGGCTGGTGAGGCTTCCACAATAAAACCACGCTCCTGCTCTTGTAGCAGATTCCTGCTGTATGTGTGGCTGCAGCTGAGGAGGTGCTGAGCAAGCCCATGCAGGGAAATGTGATCAGACCAGTGCAACCTCTAGTGGAAACTTGATGATGATCAGATCTGAAGAGTTTCCTTCATTGCATTTGTGGGTGAGCCAGACACAGCTTCCCCTAATCTGAATTAGAGGCAGGCATGATTCTCCTGCATCAGCAGAATCGACCTAATATAAAGATCTCCTACCTTTGCAAAACTCTAACGTGACTCACTGAGTCCTCCCTTTGCCCCAAGCTGGAACATCCATGGTCAAGCCTTCTCCATGACACCCACACAGAAAGACCTTCCTGGGTATGGTTGTTTGTAGAATCATAGAATGGTTTGAGCTGGAAGGGATCTTAAAGACCATCTAGTTCCAACCCCAGTGCCATGGGCAGGGAAACCTCCCTCTAAGACCAGGTTGCTCAAAAATGCAAGCTGGAAAAGGAGGAGAAGAAGACCCCACCTCGAGAAAAAGAAATGCTCCGCAGTCTTCCTACATCTCAGTTAGCATTCCTGACATTCAGTGGGAAGAAGCAGAATCTTTGCTCCCAAAACTTTCATAACTGCTGCCAACAAGTGGGCACCATTGCCAGGGGAATTCCCAGTCTCTCATTCTGGAGACCCTGCAGGAGCTTTTACCATTTTTTCAAAGATGTTTTGCATAATTTTTGCAGGTCACAGAATCCCAGAATGTCAGGGGTTGGAAGGAGCCTCGAAAGGTCATCCAGTCCAATCCCCCTGCCAGAGCAGGAACACTCAGATCAGGTCACACAGAAGTGCATCTAGATGGGGTTTGGATGTCTCCAGGGAAGGTGACCCCACATTTTCTCTGGGCAGCCTGGGACACTGCTCCACATATGACATCTGACTGCTTTTTTTGCATCAGCAGGACTGTGGGGCAATTAATCAGGTTACATGGGACGAGAAAACACATAACTTAGGTTAACTTACCTCCTGTTTAAAAACAAACATAGCAATGCAGCTTCCTAAATACAAACCTTTCTTGCACAAGAGTAGGAAGAAAAAGTGTTGGGCTTATTTTCTTTTTCATGTTGAAGCAATGCTGGAGCCTGCTTCGATTTTGTGATCAGCAGATGTGATCTGCCCATGACTTAGCCAAATTTTACCCTAAGAATCAAGAAACCTGAAGTGGCCAGAAGTCCCAAAGAGGGCAGGACTGAGGTAAATTCAGCCCATGTGGATGCTCCTACCCACAACCAGAAGCCACCAATTTGTAGACAGGATAGATCATTAGAGCATAAGGCATAATAAGAATCTTGTTAAACTTCTTAGCATGAAGCAGGCAATGAAGCAGCTCCAGGTGACAGGGCTGCACTTCTCCTTGCCTGCATGCAGCATTATACCCCACTTAATCCCAAAATGTGATTTGCAGCTTAGGCTGTGAGAGGGGAGATAGATGCCAGCATTTGCTCTGCCTCTGAATCACAGCAAGTGACTCTTTCAGCAGAAACATTTGCACGTGCCTACAAAGGGTATGAGCAGACAGACAAACCCAAACTGTCTACAATCAACCAACTGTCATGTTATTGTCCATCACCTGAGCTATCCTGTAAGCAACATGCACTGTTGTGCATGCCCCCTCAATCCCTGGAGGTGTTTAAGGCCAGGCTGGATGAGGCACTGAGCAACCTGGTGTGTGGTGGGAGGTGTCCCTGCACATGGCAGGGGGTGGGAACTAGATGATCTTGAAGGTCCCTTCCAATCCAAACTATCCTATTCACTGGCCTAACTCATTTCAGTTAAACGAGCTCAGAGGGGCTTTTCCAACCTCAGCAATGCCAAACTATCAGCATTCAGTGCTGATTTCAGCCCTGCAGGTACTTGGTAACCATGTTACCTGAGTGTTCCACTAACTTCAAGAATCATAGAA
>VZTY01031168.1:0-44275 GCA_013400935.1 Turnix velox
GGTGGAGGGAAGGCAGTGTGGGGTTGGGAGGCAGGGGCTGGGAGGGTGCTTGGGCTGGGGAGGCTGCAGGCTCTGCCACCTTCTGCCCAGCTCCCTGCCCTCTGCAGGTTTGCCAGGATGCTGCGGAGAACCAGGGCTGCTGTGACACTGCAGAAGACCCTGAGGATGGTTCTAGCCCGACGTTCCTATGTAAGGATGCGATGGGCTGTCATCACCATCCAAGCCTTCACCCGGGGCATGTTTGCCCGGCGCCTTTACCAACAGGTAGGAGCCTGACGGGGCAGTGGGTGGCCCTATCCTACAATGATGGACTGTATGGGTGACAGTGCCTCACCTCTTCTTCCCATAGATGTTGTGGCACCAGAAAGCTGTTGTGCTCCAGGCAGCCGTGCGGGGCTGGCTGGCCCGTACCCGCTATGTCCGTCTGCGCGGGGCCGTCATCTACCTGCAGTGCTGCCGCCGCCGGCTGCTGGCGCGCAGGGAGCTGGGGAGGCTGCGAATGGAGGCTCGCTCTGTGGAGCACTACAAGAAGCTCCACAAGGGCATGGAGATCAAGGTGATCCAGCTGCAGTGCCGGCTGGATGAGCAGGTGAGTGCTGGCTTCATGGATCCCTGACCTTCCCAGGGAAAGCTGCTTTTTGCTGGCTAAAACCCTGCATACAGAAGAGCTGAGGAGGCCAGGGCATGGAGCCACAGGAAAAGGGGCAGTGGTCTGAAACTAGAGCAGCGCAGGGTTAGATGAGACATGAGGAGGAAGTCCTTACCCATGAGGGTGGGGAGATATTGGCCCAGGCAGCCCAGAGAGATGGTGGAGGCCCCATCAATGCCTGGAGACATCCAAGGCCAGGCTTGCTGAGGCTCTGAGCAACCTCATCTAGTGCAGCATGTCCCTGTCACTGCAGGAGGTGGCACTAGATGATCTTTGAAAGTTCCTTCCAACTCTGATTTGATCCCTGCCCTTGTGTTTTTTCTTTTCCTGGTCCTGGGGTGAGAGCTGGCCCTTCCTGTTGTGTCCCCAGGCAGGAGCTGTGCATCTGGGGCTCATTCTTTAGTTCCAGTGTTCCCTGTTCTAAGATTGTCCAAATTGGAAGGGACCTTTCAGAGTCAAACCATCAACTCAGCTCTGACAGGAATCAGCCCACAAACCATATCTCTAAGCTCTGTGTTTGTCTGGATCTTAAATCCCTTCAGGGATGATGCCTCAACCCCTGCCCTGGCAACCTCTTCCAATGCTTGACAACCTCTTCAGTGTAGAAACTTTTCTTAATAGCCATCCTAACCCTCGTCTGGCACAATGACTTCTCTTGTCCTATGGCCTCTTCCCTGGGAGAAGACCAATCCCCATAACGTTGGGGGCTGGTGGTCCTGGGGGTGGGCTGGGCACTCTCCTGGGTGCTTGGCTGGGTGTAGTTTCTAGGTGGGGGTTGTTCTGGGTTGGTGTTTGCCTGACATACTTCTGCTGACAGCATCTTCTGTCAATATTTGAGTGCCTGTGCTTGTACTGTCACCACCCCATTTCTGGGGACCCCTGTGGAGGGGGGAGGAAGGGATCCTGTCTCTGGGGATTAGGGGAAGCAGGATGGAAAATCCTGCTGTGGGGGCTGGCCAAGAGGGGGGCTGTAAAGCAGTGGTGAAGCTCACGTGTGGTATGTCATAGAGAGCTGCTGTCCCAGGCCTGAGCTTTATTTGGGATGATACCAGGAGGCTCAGGGCTTCAAACTTGGGTGGGAAATGGGGTACCCAGGTTCATTGCAGGAGAACAGCCTCTATTGTAGTCAATGGGGACACATGGAGATGTGGTTCCTCAGCACCTGTCTGATGTACTCTGCCTTATGGTCCCAAGGCCCAGGAGAAGCAGCAGCTGGTGGAGCAGCTCTGTGAGCTGAATGCTGCCCATGCTGCGGAGGTGCAGCACCTGCAGGAGCAGATGCAGCAGCTGCGGGAGGACATGGCCCGTGACACCCGTGTCCAGCAGCTGCAGGAGCGACTGGCTGAGCTGGAGAGGCACAGAGAGATGAGCTGCCTGGGCCAGGAGGTCGAGGAGCTCAAGGAGGTCAGTCTGGCTGAGGGATGCACCTGCTGTGGTGGGGCTCCAGCAGGTTCTCAGGGGATCTGGCATCCAGAGCTAGCCCTAGACAACAGCTCTACCTGCTGCTCTGCTTTCTTGCAGCGCTTGGCAGAGATGGAAGCCATGAAGCTGCAGCTGGGGAAAGAGAAGGATGCCCTGGCCCGGCGTGTGTTGGAACAATCACAGCATCTGGAAGGTAGAAAGTGTCCTGTGATCCCTGGCTGCAGGGTGGTGTTCCTGCAGGCTTGGCATGTTCCTGCCTGTCTCCTCTCTGTCCCCACAGAGCAGCAGCAGCGTGCGATGCAGGAGAGCCAGGGGCTGCTGCAGGAGCTGGAGCAGGAGCGGGCACGGTACCAGAGCCTGGTGCAGGAGTACACACGCCTGGAGCAGGGCTATGAGAACCTGCAGGATGAGGTGGCTGTCCACAGGGTGAGAAGCTGGCAGGGACATGGTGGCTGAGGGCAGCCTGGGCTGGTCCAGGGAGAGGTGGGCTACCCAGTTAATGGGCTGCAGATTCTTCAAGACAAAGTGTCCTTCTGAGGCCCCAGCTGATGTGCCCCACCAAACAGTTGGGGTGTAGGAGAACATCCTTGTTCTTTTCTCCTCCCAGCAAAGCATCATGAAACGATCCCTGTCATCAGAGAGCTTCTTGGGCTCAGAGAGCAGCTACTTATCTTCTGTATCCACAGCTCCATCACAAGATAGCTCTGATCAGCAGGCTGAGGCAAGTGGGGATGGTGAGAAGAAGACTGTCCCTTCCACTGGCTGTAGGGACACCTATGCCCTGTAGCTCCTGGCTGGGAGATGGGTATGTCTGAGAGGAGTGTGTGCAGGTGTCCAGCTCTGGCTGCTGTGACAAACTCTGTCTCTACCCTCAGGGTGTGGAAGAGCAGTGGCAACTGATGCCAGAGGGACCCCAAGCCCAGGCCAGCACTGAGGTGCTGATGAATGACGACTCAGGCCAGGATCCCTTTGAGAAGGCCTATCTTCTCCTGAAGCAGCTCTGTGCTGCCAAAGAAGAGCTGGCCCAGACCAGAGAGAAGCCACAGAGGTCCAAAGCTGCTGCAGAGCTGGAGGAGAGGAAGCCCTTGGACTTCCTGAAGCGCAGGGTGAGCTCCTGCCCCACAGCTGTGGTCTGGGCTGGACCAGACTGGTGGGACTGGCCTCACCCTACTCTCCTTCTGTAGAATATCACTGAGATGCTGAGGCTGGGCAGGAGCCCTGAGAAGGTGACAGTAGGTGATGACTTGAAGCACGCCTATGATGCAGTGCAGCTTGCCAATAGGTAAGTGTGGTCCCAGGGAGATAGGAAGTGGGTTTCCCCATACTGGGCTGCTGGTGGGGCTTTTCCTGGTGTCTTAGCCAGCCTTGGTGCTGGAAAAATCCTCTTTTAAGGCCACTGCTTCCTATACCATTGGTACTGTGGCCCCAGCTGGGCTGGGAGAGCCAGGACAGCTTGACCTTTGCTGCCGTGCTGGCTTTGGGATAGCTCTGGATCCCCTTACCTTCTTTCCAGCTCACTGAGACAAGTATTTCTGGGGGGTTGAAGCATCCCACCTGGTGCTGTGCTCAATAGGAGTAACAAGGAAATGGTCCCAAGGTGCTTCAGGATGGATATTAAGAAAAATTCCTTCACTGAAGGGTCTGTCAAATGTTGGAACAGGCTGCCCAGGACACTGGTGGAGTTGCCATGCCTGGAGGTGTTTAAAAGCTGGGCAGGTGTGGTGCTGAGGGACATAGGGCAGTTGTGGGTTGATGGTAGGACTCGATCTGAAAGGTCCAACCCAGATGATTCTTTGATTCTCTGACTCTTGGAAGATGATGGGGCTGATGCAGCCTATCCCTGGATGGTGCTGCATGTGCTTGGGGCTCAGTGAAGCCAGAGGCAGATGTTCTGTTAGCTCAGCTTGGTCCATGCTGCCCAGAAGGGATGGGGGGGGGGGGGTCCAGCTGAANNNGGGGGGGGGTTCCAGCTGAAGGAGGCTGCTGCCCCAGCTTCCCCATGTGCACAGGCTGCTGACGACTCAGCTGCGAGAGGAGAAGCAGAAGCATGAGGAGGAGGTAGAAGGGCTGCACCTCGACATCTGCTCACTCAAGCAGCTGAGCCAGCAGCAGGCAGCCCTCATCCAGGACCTGCAGCGGCACCAGGGGCAGGAGGGGCTGCAGCACCATGTTCTGCGGCTCACAAAGGAGAACCGGGTAAGGAGGGTGTGTGCAGGACCAGGCTTGGGGTGGGCTCCCACTTACGTTGCCCTGTACCCTGCAACAGCCCCTTAGGGAACAGTGTGGTGGTCCCTGCTGCAGCCCCCTAGCTCTGCCCTACTGGTGGGGGTGTCCAGCTGAGGGAGGCTGGGTGAGCTCTACCAGGGTTGTCTGTCTCCAGGAGCTGGCCCAGAAGCTGGAGAAGCAGGAGAGGACCACACTGAGGCTTCAGAAGCAGCTGCGAGCCTATTCCAAGCAGATCCAGGACCTCACAGGTAAGTGCCCGGGAGAGGGGAGGTGGGGGGTGTGGGTGAGGTGTTACTGCTCTGCTCTGAGGCTGGAGGAGAATCTCCTCCCAAACAGAAGTGCTGTGGCACTTGGAGCATGTGTGTGGACTGAGCTGAGGGGACTTGTTGGGGTGGTTCCTCAGCCCAGGATTCAGCAGAGTGTGACCTGTGCTTCTCTCCTTCAGTGAGAAGAGAGGCTACTAGGCCAGTGCAGGAGTTGGCAGTGTCTGCTGTGGTACCATCCCGGGCCCCCATGGCCCCATTCCAGGCTATGCTGGCGTGGAGGATGGAGGATGAAGGGCGCATTGTCAAGGCCATTATTACAGGTAGGGTTGGGGGAGATGAGGATTCCTTACCCCAGCTTGGTCTTTGCTGGAGTTTCTTGCCAACCTCTGTGTGAGCTCATCCTCTCAGGGGTGCTAGGGCAGCATCCTGCCTGGCTCAGGACCAGTTTTCCTGAGCTGTTCTGCTTTCCCCTGCAGATTACAAACCCCAGAGCAGCCCTGGGATGTTCCCAGACCTGCCAGCCTACATCCTCTTCCTGTGCTACCGACACGCAGATCACTGCCATGATGAGCCCCGGGCCTCCTCACTCCTGGATGCTGCCATCAATGCCATCAAAAGGGTCATGAAGGTGCTGGGCAAGGGGGTGGGCTGAGGAGTAGGAGCTTGGTTAGGGGTGGCCCAGCCCCAGTGTACATCACGTCCTAATAGTGGTGTCCAACTGGAGCATTTCCTGGGGAGAGGGGTGTCCCTGGATAAGCCAGGGCTCCTGCGAGAGGGTCTGACAGCTCTGGGTGGGCTCTTGGATCTACTGTGTGGGGTGAGGGCTGTCACCATCATGACCCTGCTGACCACAGTGCTCTCCATCCCTTCTGCAGAAGCACAGCAATGACTTTGAGGTGGTGACTCTCTGGCTTGCCAATACCTGCCGGCTCCTGAACTGCCTACGCCAGTACAGCCAGGAGGAGGTAGGGCTGGGCGTTGGGGGGGTTCTGCCACCCCCTTGGGAAGGGTGGGAGGCTCAGGGTTTGTCCCTACCTGGGGCCACCTCCTCTTTGCCCCCAGCCCTGGCAGGTAAGGCAGTGTTGATGCCACTCCATGCTCCCTTGGTTGAATAAATGTCCCCGCCCCTGTCCCCGGGCGCTGACCCGTCTGTCCCCGCAGAGCTATTGTTGGGGGAACACGGCGCGGCAGAACCAGCATCGCCTGCGGAATGTGGATCCTCGGAGCTCCTGCCGCAGCCTGGAAGCCCTGGCTGTCCAGCTTTACCAGCAGCTCATCCGCACGGCTGAGAAGCACCTCAAACCCATGATTGGTACAGCCTGGGGACCGATGGGATGATGGTGGGACAAGGGTCGAGGGAAGGGACTCTGTTCAGTTGGGTTAACTGCCTGCTGCGTTGGAGGCTGTAGCACAGGGGTGTGACTCTCAACTGAAGCCCTTCCTTGAGACACTGTGTGCTCTGGCTTGGAGGAGGTGGTCAGGGAGCTAAAGTGGGCTCGGGGCCTTAGGCTGCATCTCTGGGGAGCTCTGTTCTCCATATGGCATGCTTTGCAGTCTCATGGAGCTGTTGCTGGGGAATTGAGCAACCCGGTCTAGTGGGAGGTGTCCCTGCCCATGGCAGAGAGGCTGGAACTAGATGATCTTTAATCTCCCTTCCAACCTAAACTATTCTATGATAATCGTAGAACCCCTTGCATCTCTGACTAGATGGACAAGGAGCAATGTTCTGGATACTCGAGACACAGCACAGGGTTTTGCCTTGTTACAGTGAGCTTTTTCTCTTTAGTTGCTGCAATGTTGGAGAGTGAGCCCATACAGGGCTTGTCCTCCCCCTGCCCCCGTGCTCAGCGTCGGTCCTTGACATCCCCTGCCCACACCCTTCCTGAGCTCCTGCAGCAACTGAGCTCCTTCCACACAGCCCTGGGTCGCTATGGGCTGGCCCCCAGCGTGTCCCACCAGGCTCTGCGCCAGCTCCTCTATGTCATCAGTGGGACCACCCTCAACTACCTGCTGCTGAGGAAGGACACATGCTCCTGGAGCCATGGCATCCAGCTCAGGTCAGTCTTGGTGCAGGATGAGTGTCTCCAGGAAAGCTGGAGCATAGTCTGTGTCCCCACCCCTGACTTGCTGTCTCTGGCAGGTACAACATTAGCCAGCTGGAGCAGTGGCTGCGGGCAGAGGGGCTGCAGCAGAGTGGAGCTTCTGAGGTGCTGGAGCCCCTGGTCCAAGTGTCTCAGCTGCTGCAGATGAAGAAGGTGACAGAAGAGGATGCTGGAGCTCTCTGTAGCTTGTGCACAGCGCTGTCACCCCAGCAGGTAATGGGAGGTTGGGATTTGCTGCCTGCTTGGGCTCTCACCCCATCCTGGATCTCCTTGGCCTCCCAGGGTGGGTACCAGAGATGGGCTGGGTTGGAGACCATGCCATGGTGCTGACTGTGCCATAACCAAAAGGATCTGGATTTGCCCTGCTCATGGTTATAGAATCATAAAATGCATGCAGTTGGGAGGGGACATCCTGCACTAGATCAGGCTGCTCAGAGCCTCAGCGTGGTTGTTCCCATTATCTTCTCTAGGTTGTGAAGATCCTCCGGGCTTACACCCCGGCTGCTGAGCTGCAGGAGCGCATCAGCCCCAGCTTCATCAGCACTGTTGAGGTAAGCAGAACCTGAGCTCCAGTGCTGTAGAGTCTGTCTGCTCAGTGGGATGGCCCTGAATGTGAGTATTCTGTCCCCACAGAAGCTGCTTCAGGTGCAATATGGAGGAGAATCCAGCAAGCTCCTGGTAGACACCAGCTACATCTTCCCTGTGAACTTGCCCTTCTCTGCCTCTCCACTGCACCTGGATGAGCTCCACATCCCTGATGCCCTTGACCTGCCCTTCCTTGTCCGTCTCTGAGCCCAGGTCTGCCTCTGGGTCACTGCCAGTGCCCCATGACTGGACCCCCTGAGTTGTGAGGCTGAAGGTTCTGCTCTCTGTATGTGTCCTCATCTTCTGGGAAGTTGTTTCCTTAATGAAACTTGGTCCCTTTACTGAAAGCCAAGTCCTGCTCTGCAGGTTTTGGCCACTTTTTAATCCTTTGATGTTAATAAAAGTCTTTGCAGATAACTTGGGTGTCTGAGGCTGTCTGGGATGGGTGCATGCTTTACAGGGTGATGTGAGGGAGCTCCGGGGCCCTCACTGGATACTGCTGAGGCCTTTCATGAATTATAGAATGGTTTGAATTTGAGAGGACTAGACTAGTTCCAACATTCTGCAATGGAAAGGGACATTGTTCAGTCGATAACTGCTCAGGACCCTTTCCAACATGACTTTGAATGCTTCCAGTCACTTGCTCCAGAGGCTCAACACTCTCACTGGTAATAGACTTCATCCTACACTTCAGTCTAATCTTTCAGGTTGGTGCAGTTGGGCCCATGGTGATGCTTTGGAGGACATCAGGGTCCCACATAGCAAAGCACTGACTGGTTATCTTCTAGGCAATGAGGAGAAAATGGTAGCCTTGGTCCTTACAGCAGATCTTGACTTCCCTGAGAGCAGCTGGCAGTACTATGGTGCTGAGATGAGCAGGTCTAGGATGTTCCTGAAGTTTGTAGGAGAGAAGAGCTTTTTGTCAAAAGCACTCAAGGAACCATCTGGGAAGGATGTCCTCCTGGACTTGCTGGCTGTGTATGAAGGAGTAGTGGGAGACAGGATGATCTCGGCCACAGCATTCATGGAGTGGCTGGAGTGTAAGGAGGAAAAGGGAGTTGCTATCCTAGAGTGCAAGAGAGCAAAAGTTGGGCTATTCAGGAATGTACTTGGCATCCCCCAGGGCCTCTGCTGCTGAGGATTCAGGAGTTGGTGAGTGCTGGTCATGCTTTAAGAAGCACCTCTGAGAAGCTCAGGTGTTGTGTTGGACATAGAGGGAGAGGGAGCTCCAGAGAAAAATCATTTTTCACCCTGAAGACCTGTCAAGGTTGCCTAGAACAGTGGTGCAGTTGCCACCCCCAGAGTGAGTTCAAAGCCAGGCAGATGTGCTACTGAGGGACAAAGGCCAGCATTAGGTTGATGGGTGGACCTGATGATCTGAGATGTTCCTTCAGCCCCAACCAACTCTGATTCGAGGTATTTGTTGAGGACAGGCTGGGTCAGATGCTTCATACTTCAATTTCATATGATACTTGTACCACTTGAGGGGATCTAAACTTTATCTTTCTCACTCCATCCAACCAGGATTGTGGTGGCAGCTATCCTGAGACCACAGGTCAGCATCCTCCAGGGGCCAGGCTTGAGTGGGTTAGCATGGGAGTGTTAAATTTCTTCATTTCTGAACAAGGTGCCAAGCTTCCTCTAGTCTGCCAGTCCCTGCTCTCTGCTACCACACTATCGGATGACTTTATCTTGTTGTCTGCTGAAAGGCTTCTCCAGCACTAGTCTGGCTGGGGTGGGATTGCAAATAGCTCTTGCTGGCATGATCCTGCTTCAATAGAATGGGCCAACAGCTTGTTTCATCCTGCCAGCATCATCAACACTAGAAAAGCTGAGGGATCAAAGCATCAGACCACCATCAATGGAGACTGTTTGCCTTGCCCTCAACCTTCCTGTATCCAGCTCCCCTCTGTCCCTGAGTCCTGTTTGGGCATTTCCCAGTGATGCAATTGTCATCCTGGGACCTCAATACTGGTTTTGTACATTTTGTTTGTATTTTCTTTTTATTTTTTCATTAATGTTTTCATCAGAGCAGTTTTCTTCTAATCTCAGAAGTATCTCTCTCCTTTCCAGTGCAAGAGACAGGAGGGAGAGCATCTCTATAGCTTGAAGCCCACCACTGAGCCCCCAGCTTTTCCTTCTGGCTCAACTTTAGCTGGAGTCTTCCCTCCTTAGCTCCCTGGGGACAGAATTCCCACAGGATTCCTGAGCCACTTCTCCTCAGTGTGGGAGTGGGGCTGAAGACCCACCCTCTCCACGGGGTAAGCACCCTGAAGGGTGTGCTTTTTAATGTCAGTTATAATAAAATATTTTTACAGAGCCCAAAAAATTCAAAATAGTGCAAAACATCTCACTGTCATGCATCCATGGCAGCCGCCACCGGCGGTGCCGCACAGGGGGTACAGACACACACAGGCATCGGTGACACGTGTGCTACAGGAGCAGAATTGGTCGATTCAATCACATGCCAAACAGGGGGGGTTTGGGGAGGAGGAGGGGGGCACAGGGCCAGGGACACCACAGTTTGTGGGGTGCAGGGTTGAGCCCCGGCCTGGCCGTGCAGGAGGGGTGTAAACATTGAACAGAAAGGAGAGAGGAAAAAGCTTAAACCTTTTGGTCCCAAGCAAAACCCTCTAGAAAAAGGACCATGGAGGAGGAGCAGTTGGGGGTACCCTGTTTTGGGATGGGGAGTGGGGGGGGGCTGAGAGGTATATTGACTTGGGAGGGGGTCATCAGGCCTCTGGTCTTCCCTGGTACCCAGGGCAAGTGGGCTGACTGGGGTGGCCATTCCCAATCCCATACACCCCGGCCACTCACATGAGACATGTGCACCACTGGTCACGCAGAAATGGAGGGAGACTATGGGGGGCTGAGAGGGGTCCTCTGGTTTTGGGGGTGAGAAGGGTCTTGCTTGTGCCAAGGAGGCCCCACAGGTGCCGCTGCACTGTGCAGGGATGGCTGGTCCCCACCGGCCACAGCAAAGGGACACAGGTCCCTCTGTGCCCTCAGCCCTCACCACCGAGCCCTGGCACCCAGGGTGGGAGCAGAGGGGTGGCCCATGGTGGTGGTGAGGCAGGGAAGACAGGACACAGGCCGGGGGTTGCTCCCTGCTGCTCCTGGCTCAGGTGATGCCACAGGCAGCCAGGAAAAGGACCCTGTTCAGGGCATGTGGGAGCTGTGTCCATCCTCTCCCTCCTGTCCCCAAGCCAACAGCCCCAATAGCCCTTCCGGGTGCCAGACACAGCCACAGTGTCTAGCTGTCCCCTCTATGTACACCTATTTACATATGTACAGGGTGCTCAGTGGCTGGGAGCCTCCCTGTCACTCAGGTGGCCCAGCAATGCTCCAGGGGAAGGGGACAAGGGGCTGTTGTGCTGTACCAACCTCACTAACACCTCCCCGGGTGGCATGAGACACCATTCCCCCAGCCCTTTCCTTCTGTCACTCCATGAGGTTTGGGGAGCGGGGCAGGGAGTTGGGGTTGGGCAACTGGGGTTGCTCCATCTCAGACGAGCTGGGAAGGGGCAGAGCTTTCCCATCGCCAGCTCTGGGACCCATCCCTTGCAGCCCCACCATCAGTAGGGGTGAGATGGAGGCAATGCTGTGCTCCAAACCGCCTCACGCAGGGCCAGTGGCCCAGAGAGGGACAGGAGGCAGCGGGGGTGGGGGGGAAATCTGTCTGCAGCCACGTCTGTCCCTCACTCACATCAGGACCAGGAAGGAGCCTCCTCTGGTGGCCACTCTTATGGCTTATACATGGCTGGAGGAAAAATGGGCTTGGATTGGGGTCGGGTGGGGAAAGGATGAGGTTAGGAGTGGGGGGGAGTTGGTGGAAAGAGTTTAACTGCTGCCCTCCTCGGCCGAGCGTGTGTCTGACTTGAGCTTGACAAACTCCTTGGCCACCTCGTCGTTGTTGCGCTGGGAGAGGATGCGGAGGACGGTGAGGCCGGTGTCGTCCATGTGGATGCGGCGGCCGAGGGGCAGCCAACAGGCACAGCCCGGGCGCTGCAGGATGTCGCGCAGCTGCAGGACAGCGATGCCGACTGTCCTGTCCTCCCGTGCAAAGCAGTAATCCTTCACACACACCTGCAGCTCATAGCACTCGGGGCCCGTCTCCGTCCCCAGCGTGCTGCGGGGTGGGGGATGAGAAGGGACAGGGTGTGTTGGCATGAGAGGAGCACACTCCCAAACCCCCTGTCTCTGCTTTCCCACTGACCCTAAAAAACTCTCCTCGTTCCACCCCTGACCTCCCCACCACCAACTGCTTTTACCATCTAAGACAGCTCCATTCCTGGAGACACCCAAGGCCAGGCTCATTGAGGCTCTGAGCAACCTGATCTAATGCAGTTTGCACCTATCTAGTGCAGGACAATTCTTGGATGCCTTCCTGCCCGACCTCATCTGGGTGTTCCTGTTCCAGCAGAGGGATTGACTAGATGACAGAATCATCGAATAGTTTGGGTTGGAAGGGACCTCAAAGATCATCGAGTTCCAAACCTCCTGCTATAGGCAGGGACACCTCCCACTACATCAGGCTGCTCAGTGCCTTGTCCAGCCTGGTCTTGAACACCTCCAGAGAGGGGGCATCCACAACCTCCCTGGGCAACCTCTTCCATCCTGTTCCTCACTGTAAAGAATTTCTTTCTTATGTCAAGTCTAAATCTACTCCCTTCCAATTTACATCCATTGTTTCTAGTCCTCCCATCCCATATCATATTAAAAAGTCCTTCCCCTGCCTTTCTGTAGGACCCCCTCAGGTACTGAGAAGTTACTATAAGGTCCCCCCTGAGCCTTCTCTTCTCCAGGCTGAACAACCCCAACTCCTTCAGCCTGTCCTCATAGGGTAGTTGCTCCAGCCCTTTGACCATCTTCGTGGCCCACCTCTGGACCCACTCCAACAGCTCAATGTCCTTCTTGTGTTGAGGGCTCCAGAACTGGACACAGTAACTCCAGGTGTGGTCTCACCAGTGCCATCATAGAATCATAGAATCGTTTGGGTTGGAAGGGACCTTAAAGATCATCGAGTTCCAACCCCCCTGCCATAGGCAGGGACACCTCCCACTAGATCAGACTGCTCAGTGCAATGTCCAGCCTGGCCTTGAACACCTCCAGCTCCCTTCCAATCCCTGATGTTCTATGATTCTATGGTTTTATGTCCCTGCTCACTGCAGGGGGTGACACTAAATGGCCTTGGAAAGTCTCTTCCAACTCTATGATTCTATGAGATATCTGGCTGGCAGCCCCCAAGATGGGGACACATCCCCCAGCCCTGCCTAAAGTCTCCAGTCCCATGGTGCTACTCACAACTGGAAGCTCTCGTTGTACTTGGGGGCCCAGCTGTTGTTCTTGGATTTGGTGGCAAATTTCCTCTTCTTATCACTCAGGTGGGGCCCAATGATGTTGACCTCGATGAAAGGCCGGAAAATGCCCGATGTTTGCCACTTGAGGTCATTCGCAGCCACCACTGCAAGGAGGGAGAGGGGACCATGTGAAGTTCAAGAGAATTCCTGGCTCTGTTAGACCATTAGCACTCCCCTCCAGCAGCACCAGACCACCAGCACTCCCCACCAGCAGCACCAGACCACCAGCACTCCCCACCAGCAGCACTAGACCACCAGCAGAACACACCTTTGACGGTGACTTTGTGCTCGCCAGTGCCAGGGTGGGTGAAGAGCTCCACGTGGATGGACACCTCCCCGACAGGATCATCCACACCAGAGCCTGTGTGGCAAACAGCTGTGAGTGCCTGTCCCCTCCCTGTGTCACTGCTGTCTCCTTGACCACCACCCATCCTACTAGAGGAGGCAGGTCACCCGCCATGGGGTGTGAGGTGAAATGTGGCTCAATGTGGCCTCTGCCAAGAGGTTCTGAGGACAGCCATGGATGTGGCTGGTGCAAGGCAGGACACCCCCAGTGCTCACTGCCATCCCACCCCACTTTGGCAGGGCCCAGCGAGCCTCACTTGCCCACCTGGCTGGGATGAGGCAGGAGACATTGACATAAAGTCCCTACTGTGGGCATGAGGTGAGCAGGAGGAACCTGATCTGGCCCTTGTGTCACAAGACAGCTGTGGACCTGACAGGACCGTGCCCGCTTTATCCCTCCTGTGTCCCCTCCACTCCTCTTGTACCCTCTCCATCCTTCTTGTACCTATTCCATTTCAGGGCCCACATCAAGCCCTGGGGTCCCCAAGCCTGGGAAACTCATGTGACCTGCAACCAACAGCCCAGCCCACCTCCTTCCCACCACACCTCCTCCCTCCCAACCTCCCACCACCAATGCTCCTCCAAACCATCAAGAGCCCTGGGTGCATCCATAGGTGAATGATGAGGGGTATGGGGGGTGCAAGGCAGAGGGACAGGCTCTGTGAGTCAGAGGGGTCAAGGAAATCAACCCGAGCTCAGTGAAAGCTTCCAGCGTGGAAACAAGAGTGCAAAGGAGGAAACATCCCACCCTCCTCCCTCCATCATATGACCCCCTGTCCCACTCTGGCCCCTCTCCTCCACCCCCAGCACCAGGGTGCCAGGCCAGGGTGAGGGAAGGCTGGTGATGGTCATGCTCTCCTCTCCATCTACCACCATCCTCCAGCCCACTTCTGGCACCCCACCACCCCCAGCACCACATGCTGAGCTGAAATGGAGGCGATGGCGGGCAAGGAGGGGGTGTCAGGAGGCCAAGCATGGGGTGCAGTCCTGGCCCCTCTGGTGGAGTGGGATGGAGGCCAAGCAGGGGCACATCCCTCACATTCTGGGGCCAGGCAGAAGGAGCTCGCCGGAGCAAGGCTAGTAATGGTCCTTTTGGCAGCAGAGAGATGGGGACACTGACATAGTGACCATCTCTGGCACTACACGTTCCAAGGGGACAGCTTTCAGGGAGGTTGTGGCAGGTGCACTTCCCCAGCAGCAGCACTGGGAGTGATGGGGAGTGCACAGAGCTTGTGAACCAAGGTGGGTACCAACCTCCCAATGGGGTTCATCCCTCCCCAGGCTGGGGGGAGGGTGAGGTGGGAGACTGGTCAGTAGGGCTGAGCTCAGCTCCTCCCCTGCAAGCCTGTGGGCAGGGGGGACTCCAGTTCTGCCCATGCTGTGGGGGTCCCCAAGGCTGGTGGCACTGGGACAGGGCTCCTGGCCACCCCAGCCCGCGGTACCAGGACTGTTACTAGCCCAGGCCGGCGGCAGCAGGCAGGCGCGGGGGGGAGCAGCACACCTACCCTTCTCAGGATAAATTTCTTCACTAAGGGTAAACCTAATGCCTTTCCCACCATGAACTAGTGGGAAGGAGAGAAAGAAACAGAGACATGACACAGAGCAGACAAGAGAGGAGGAAGGACACGACATGAGTAGGGGAGGGAGGGAGGACAAGGGGAACAGTGAAGGGGATGGGGAGAAAACAGAGAAAGAGAAAGAGAGATCAGATCTGGCAGACAGACGGCGAGCACCCGGACAACACTGCAGCCACACGGCTCCAAATCCTGGTCCTGGGGCCAGGCTGCACCCAGGGGGACTGGCACCCACTGGCACCCACTGCCCCCACCCCAGGCCCCCAACATGGCTGGCACAGGAGGCATGGACAGGACAGACGTCCTTTGCAGGAGACGCACAGACAGCAAATGCACGTCCCACTCCCCAAGGACACAGACAAGCCTGGCTGGGGCACTATAAGGAGGCCCATGACTGCCACTGAGCAGCTCTGTCCCCTCCTGCAGCACCCAAGGATCAAAATAAAGGGCAGCATTTGGAACCAAGGGCTGGCCATGCCCCAGAGAGTGCCCAACACCCCCTCCAATAGAGGCAGGGCCTATGGTGGCACTTGGCACCCTGGAGGGATCCCAAATAATGGGGCATGCGGGACACTCTGGGTGCCCAGGACAGCATCCTGGTGCCAGGTCTGGCCAGGCTGGCACCAGAGGTGCCCATGCTGGGTGACAGGGGCCACCCAGAGGGGACAAACTCTGACATCTGGCCAGAGGGTGACCTTCTTCCTCCCACCTATGGGCTCCAATTCTTTGCCAGCCCAGCCATGCCCTGGCACTGGCCCTGCTGGTGGGGAGCTTAGGGATGCCAGGCTACCTCTGGGCATCTATGGCCCTTCTTTACCTGCAGACCATGGAAGAAAAAAAGCCCTTCCCTCCCCACCCATCCCCCTGAAGCCTGACTGGGACCCCTAATCCCACTGGGTTGGAGACAGGCTGTGGAGGAATTGAGCCTGTATGTGGGGTAGGGGTCCCAGATGGCAGGGGGGTGGGTTTCAGGACAGTGCATCCTACCCTGTGAAGACTGTGTCTGCACAAAGGTTTTGATGAGGAGGTCGGTGGCCTGAGTGTAGAGGGACAGGGCGTAACGCAGTGACTGCAGGTCTGGGCTCTTCTCCAGGAATGTCTTCTTCAGCCCCACACCGCCGGCATGGAAGTATTGCTGGAGATGGAGGAGGGTGGAAAACATCCATAAGATCCTCAGCAGCTCTGCTGGAGACCCCTCATTCACACACACACACACACACACACACAGAGCCACACAGAGCCACACAAGTCTGTGCTTCAGGGTTAGAGCCCCCAGAAGCACCCCTTTGTCACCCATCATCCTTACCTTGATGGTGTCCAGTGCCAGCTCCACCACTGCACACTGCTTTGGGGTCAAGCTCTTGGCTTCCTCCCGCACCATGTGGTCCTGTGGGACACAAATCCTGCTCTCAGCATGACACCAGTGAGGACCAGTGGAGTCCTTGCCACCCTGCCAGCCCACAGAATGCCACCAAGGGGGTCTCAGACCACCCATGTCTATCTCCCCACTTCAGCCCAGCCTCCTCACCCTTACCTTCAGCTTGGAGAGCTGTCCCAGCTCCTTGGCTGCATTGAAAATCATCTGTGTGCCCTGCAGAGAGCAAAGAGACAGGGACGGCCCCAGTGAGTGGCCAGGCTGGGGGACTGCCATGGCCAGGCTGGGCACACAGTGCCAGAAGCTTGCACCCCCTGGCCCCCTCCAGGCTCCTCAGAGAGCCCCAGGGGCCACCAGCCGTGCCAGGTGTGGGGATGTGGGTGCAGGGAGTGGGTGCAGCTCCCCCAGTTGTCAGCACTGGTGTGTGGCTGGGGGATCCCAGAGCAGTACATAACCCTCACATCAGGGACCTCACATCCTACTCAGGACAAGCAGCTTGGCCTGAGGGTCTCCATTCTGTGGTGCCCAAGCATCCACTGCTGCATCCAGCAGAGCCCAGCACATCATCCATGGGGACAATGACACACCATCAAGGGAGCCAAGAGAGAAGGCAGGGGGACAGAGGGCATGGGGGGATGTGGCACAGTCCCTCTGTACCCTAAGGCACTGGCAGCCAGGCCAGACATCCCTCTGTCACCCAGATCCCTGCCCAGACCTAGTCACAGTGAGGCTCCTGGTGCCCCAGGGAATGCCACAGATGGGAGCCCGTGGCCACCTTCCCCTGCCCTCCTGGGTGAAGCTACTCCCTGGAGTCATTGACCCAGCTCCTGGAGACACAGTCCCATGGCATGAGCAGAACCCACTGAACCCCTCCAAGTCTGGCAACTGCTCAGTGGGCTGAGTGCAACCTCTTCTTACGCCCTCCAGTGTGCATCTGGGTTAACTGGGATCCAGTAGGGCAGAGCCAGCAATTCCCTTCTCCTTCTTCCTCCCAGCACCACTAGATCCAGTCCTTTCCACCAATGAGAAACACCAGCAGCTCTTCCACTAACCATCACCTTCTCGCCTCCCATGCCCTCATTTTTTTACTCCCCCATTAACCCTTTGTGCCCCCCAGTCCCAAGCTCTGTCCCATTAATCCTTCCTCTGCTCTCCCAGTCTCCTCCAGCCAGTGAGCAGGCTGGGTGCTGCAGACACTGGTGTCACCCAAACAAAGCACAAGGGAACTCTGCACTGAGCCAGGACCACCCCCTCCCCACACCCCCAAGAGCATGGAAGAAGGGATGGGGAGGAGGCGAGAGAAGGGACCAGAGTCAAGTGGGGAGCAGAAGAGCCATGTCCTTACTTCAGTGTGACTGGGCAGCTTCACCCTGCTCTGGAAGAGAACAGCAAGGGACAGTTACTGGTGGCCCCAGTAGTGACCAGCCGCGGGTCCAGGCCCCCCACATCCTCCAGCCCTATGGGCTCGAGCTCTCCTCTGGCTGTGCCCAGTTTTCCACTGGTGCCACTGGTCAGACACCTGTTCCCAGCTGCCAGGGCTCAGCCCGGTGCCAACCTGTGATGAGTGTGCCAGGTCTCTCCCTGAGGTGGGGACAGGAGGAGGACAGCGGCTCATCCCGTCCACCTGGCAAACTGGGGCAGAACCCACAATGTCTCCCAGGAGAGAAAGAGGGGAGCCAGAAGGGGAGAAGCTGAGAGATGCCCACAGAGATGCCATCGTGGCTCTTACTAAGAGCCGGGTGTGGGGAGCAGCAGCCCAGCAGAGGGAGTCAAGAGACAGCCCATGAGGCTGGAAAAAGCCCCTTTTGGCAAGTTGTGGGGCTCAGCAGGACCCCCACAACCATGATGGGAAGAGGGCTGAGAGGTCCAGGCAGCCCAAGTGGCCCTCAGTATAGTCCCTACATCCCCAGCATTGCCATGGGGACACCTCTCCCTGAGTCCCCAGCACTGGGATGGGTTTGTGCCCCAGGTTGCTGCGTGCTTGGGCACCCCCCTGACCTGGAGGAGGTGCTGAGCACCATGGGGCAGAGTGTGTCCCCCCCCCCATGCCACCCCACACATCTACCCACAGGGGGGAAGGGTGGGCTAAACACATCATGACACCCGCTCCCTGTCCCCAGGGGGGACACACAGAAACAGGTCACTGCCCCCATCCTGCCCCCAGGACAACACGGCACACCTCGACACCACAACACGCCACATCCAGACAGCACGACAGGGGAAGCACGGACAAGCCTGGGCCTCCACAGCAGGCGGGTGTGGGGCCACCAGCGTGGCCACGGGGTGAGGACACACAGGGAGCCCACGGCTATTTACCTTCTCTGTCCCCTTGCCATGTTTTCTCAAGAGCGTGCCCTGTAGAAGCAACGTCAGAGGATGAGCAGTGGGGTTTTGGGGACAGGACACAGGCGGGGGGAAGGGGGTGGTGCAGGGCAAGGCTGGGCACACGGGGTGGCCACAGGGACATCGCTGAGCTCCAAAAGGACAGACAGTTGGGAACTCCTGTTTTGCTGCTGGGCTTGTGGGAGACAGGTCCCCACTGCAAATAAATACTGACTAAAATGGGGGTTGCTTCCCAGAAGTCAGCGAGGGACTGGTGCCTGGGATGCTGGACCAACTGGTCCCTACTGGAATGCTGATGGGGAACTGATCCCCACACTGGGATGCCGGGCTTATGCATAATCAGTCCCTGCTGAGATACAGGGATGCTGAGATACAGGGATGTTGGGATACAGGAACACAGAGCCCATGAGAGACCTGGTCCCCACTGGGCAATGGGGCAGCAGGAGGCAGCGAGCAGTGGGGCAGCCTCCAGTGTCCCCACATTTCCCCTCAGCTCTGGCAGACACTCACACCACTGGGGAGGAAGGGGGCAGCTGCACTTGGGTTTTGCACCCCCAGTTCTGGTTCATGCAGTGCTGGGCCCACTGACAGCCCCACACTGAGCCAGGTTCAGCAGCAGCCAGAGAACCAGAACCAGTGCCAAATGGGAGAGCAGATTCTGACCAGCCTTTTGGGAGAGGCTGGGGCATGGCTGAATGGGGAGGTGGTAGTGGGGAAGGTCAGCTGGCAAGAGAGCCTGCAGGAGAAACAAGCAGCCCAGTTAGGGCCAAGCAGAGCCACCAGGAGGGTTTCTTGGAGAGAAACAGAGGCACAGGGAGATGGGTGAACAAGAGGATCAAGGGACATCAGGTGCTCATGGGATCTGAGGAGAAGCTCAGCCCCAGGCTGCCCCTCAGGTACTGGGGGATATGGGATGGGCGTTTGTCCCCACAGGACTGGCACCAAGCTCCCAGATGCAAGACTGGGGGTGACGTGGCCCTTCCCTTGCCCAGTGGGCAATGTGGCCTGTGGCCAATGACTGGACAATGGCAAAAGGAAACTGCCTGGTCAGAGCCATGCCAGGACCCGAGGGGAAACCCCAGCCTTCAGGCTCACAGGGCTGGATCCCAACCAGCGACCAAGTCTCCCAGCTCCTGCCATTAATCTACACACATACACAAGTGGAGCAGGGACAGTTGTGTCCCAGCCAGACACCTCTCTCTGCAAGCAGGAAAAGCATCTTCCATCAGCACCCCACCATCACACCCCAGCCAGGCCCAGGAGGGGAAACTGAGGCACAAGGGGTGGGTATGAGCAGCCCTGACTGCCAGCCCTACCCTGCTCCCCTCCCTCCTGTCTCCAGTGACCTCGGCCTCTCCCACCAAGGCAAGAAGATGGGAGCAGCCCAGCTTTGGCCGTCCCTGATGACATGGCACCACCCCACTGCCCTCCCCTCGCTAACCCTCGCTGCTTCCCATCTCCTGGCACCATAAATCCAGCCCAGACATTCACACACACACACACACACACCCTCAAATCTCCCAAATCCCAGCCGGGATGACGAGCAGGTGCCCGCCAGAAGCCAGCGCCAAGCGGGCAGAGGAAAGGGACCACGGTGCTGGACGGAGCCGGGGGCTGGAGGGGGGTGTGGGCAGGGCACGGGCAGCCACAGGGGACAAAAACTGGCGAGGCCAGGACTGACACACAGTGGACAGACAGACAGACAGACAGGGAGCTGCCGTACTTACAATCATCTGCCATTTGAGAGGCGAGAGGAGCAATTGGAGAGAACAACCGGGACATGAGTGTCGGCCGCCTCTTCTGTCCTCCCCACCCCCATTTGCCCAGTGCCTGGGTACCAGCCCCAGCCGCCCCCTTTGACCCAGGAGGGATAGCAGAGTCACGAGTGTCCTCCATGTGATGTGACATGTACCACGTCAGTACCCTGCCGCTGGTACCATGGGTCTCCACAGCCCCAATGTGGCTCCATCCCAACCATCCCAGTGCCATGCTGTGGCAGGGGACTCATCCTCAGGGTCCAAAATTTGGCTCTGATGTAGTTCCCTGACACTAACCTGTCCAGACATCCCTGGCCTGGAACCTAGAGCCACCCTGATGAGCTGTCCCCTGCCATGGGGACCAGTCATGCCACGAGCATCATCCAACTGATCCGCATGTCCCTGTCACCTTCCCTGCCCTCAGCACAGGCTCCCAAAACATGGCAAAGACACACATGGCTGGGAAGGGACAGCAATAGGGAGTAGGGCAGTGGCTGGCAGCCAGTGTCACTACCATTCCTGCTGCATTTGGCCAACCTTGGCCAAGGCTGTGTGAGCCTGGCTGGGAGTGATGCAGGGCTGAGTTGAGCTGGGCTCTGGGTTGTGTCAAGGTGCCAGTGAGGTGGCACTACTAAGGGCTGACAGGTCACTTTACACACATACAGCAAGAGGAGTCACACAGCCCCAGAGAAGGAGCATTCCCAGGGCTTAGCTCTTTTGGTCCACAGCCTGCTCAGCCCAGGAGAAAGGAAGAGTCCAGTCCCCTCATCCCCACATCACCCTTGTCCCCACAAGACCAATCCCTGGTCCCCAGATGAGCCTAGCCCCACAGCATGGCTGACACCTGGTCACTCCCCATGGTCCAAGATCCTCACGATTCTCCTCCATGCCAACAACAGGTGCTGATGAGCACGGCATGGGAAGCTGCCCCAGCTTTGAGGGAAGGATGGAGAGGAAAGGACTAGTGCCTCCCCCTGGGGCCTCCATGGAGTTGGCAAGAAGGTCCTTTGGCAAAGCTAGCCCAAAAGATGCTGAGCTGCACCAGGCATCCAGGTGAAGGATGAGCTTTCTCCCCTCCATCCCTCCCCTGGCCATGAGGTGGGGGCAATTTTGGAGATGATGCCCAAGTCCCCACTCCCTTAGCAGCCAGTAAGGGCACCCACCCGGCACTGGCTCACAGTGGCTACAGTAAGCCATTTACATCTCAGCTCCAGGGTTCTCCTGCCCTCACTTCCCCCCCCTGTCACTCACCGTCTGGTCAGTGAGCGGGGGCAGGACAATGGTCTTCTCCATGGTGTTCATCACCAGCTTCCACAGCTCCTTCAGCACCCGCTTCAGCACCGTCTTCTCACAGATCTTGGCAAAGAGCGTCAGGCTGCGGAGAGGGGGGGGGGCTGAAGGTCCTGGCACGGCACAACTTGATGCCAGCCCATGCCCAGTCACCCTGACCCTGCAGTTCCTCCAGACTCCCAGGACAGGTCAGGGGCATTGGGGATGGTGGGGTCCCTCTTGCCACCCACACTCACTTGCTGTCCAGGAGGTCCATGATGGGCTGCAGGACATTGTCAGCGTCCTGTGCGACGCTGCTGCAGGTGCTGGCAGGGACATTGCCGGTGCCCTTCACCTGGCTCAGGATGTCACCCATCTGCTTCACACACTCCTCGATGTGTGGCTGGAAACTGGGGGAGCACAACTCAGCTCAGCACCCCCCACAGCCATGGCCAGGACCCCTCTGTAGCTCCTGGAGCCCCAAACCCCTCCATGGCCCACCATCACCATCCCCTCACCCAGGTGTACCTGGTGGCAAAGACTCGGCTCAGCTCATCCAGCACATTGTTGAGTTTCACCTGCAGCTCCTTGAGGATATCACTGGCTTCTGTGTCCAGCTGGAGAAGGGGCAGGTGGGAGAAGCTGTCAGGGTCACTAGCTCAGCCCTAAGGGAGTTTTCTGCACCCCTCTGCAGGGTGGAGCCTATCCATCCATGACTGGAGAGCATGGGGTGGGACAGGAGTGAGGAACTGGGGGCTGCTCTCAGAACTGTAAGAGCTGAGGCTGCCTCTGGGGAGAAGGGACTGATCCAGCCCCTCCTGGAGACCCCCCATACCCACCTCCTTCCCACCCATGGCTTCAAACATCTTCTCCAGCTGGACACGGAGCTGCTGGATGTTGTTCATCAGGATGCAGGGCTGGAGGGGAGAAGGTGGAGGGGTCAGCATCAACACATGTGGGTCTGGAATTGCTGACCATTGCCCCACCTCCCCCCTCCCTGCACTGGGGGAGCAGTCACAGCACGGTGGGTTGTGTGGCAGCACTCCAGGGGCTGCCATCACACAGAAACTCAGGGAAGTGTCATGGGGACCATCTCTGGAGATGATGTGATGGCTGGGGTCACTGTGGGGGGAGGGAGGAAGCAGAAGGGAAATACATCACCACTTTCTCCTTCTCCTTGGAGCAGTAGGAGGCAAAATCCTTGGAGATGATTTCAGCGTACTGGAGGAGCACATTGCTGATGGTCTGCAGCCAAATGTGAAGGAAGGAGAGGAGACCATGAGTCTCACAGCAGTGAAAACAACTCAGTGCCTGAATCCACCCAGGGACCCCCTGGACCCTCAGGATCTGCCGAGACCAACATGGGCAACTGGAAACCAGATCCAGCACATCCAGACTCCACAGCAGCTCTAGCACAGCTGGGAAGAAAACAACCATCAAGCCTGCCTGCAGCTCCATTAAATTGCTGGCATTAAATTAATTGAGATTCATTACCCAATTAATTAGTTGATCTCCTGTGATAAGAAAGCCGGGAGAGCCACAGGCTTTGTCGATGGCATGTTGGCTTGAGCAACCCTCTTCTCAGAGGTGCCATCTGTGCTGCAGGAGGATGGGGAGGCCCAGGAGACCCAGACCAGGGTTGGGACTCATTCCAGGGGTGCTGCTGGCCCAGTGTCCCCCCCCACCAGCAGCTGCCCACCTTGGCAAACCTCCGCATGTAGTGGCCAACAATCTGTGGGTCAGGGCACTCGAGCTTCTTGATGATCTCAAAGCTCTGGTTGAGCTGGGAGAAGACATCCACCACAGAGCAGGAGAAAAGGGCATGCTCTGATGTCTGTTGGAACTGGAGGACCAAAAGCAGGGGTCAGCAGGAGGCAAGGAGAGGAGATTTTTATAGAAGAGATCAGAAAAGCTGGAATACCATTGAACCCTCTTGGTTGGAAGGGACCTTTCAGATCACTGAGTCCAACCATCAGCACAGCTCTAAGAAAAACCAGCACTAAACCATAACTCTGAGCTCTGTGTCTGCTCAGCTCTTAAATCCCTCCAGTGATGGATGAGGCACTGAGCAACCTGGTCTAGTGGGAGGTGTCCCTGCCTATGGCAGGGGGTTGGAACTAGATCTTTAAGGTCCCTTCCAATTCAAACCATTCTATGGTGCCTCAACCCCTTCCCAGGGCAGCCTGTTTCAATGCCTGATAATCTATTCAATGTAAAATTTTTCCCAATATCCAGTCTAATTTTGTCCCATGTGAAGAAACACTGCCCATCAAACCCATTGCCCATGTCCCCCAAGCTGTATCCAAGGACATTCTTCTTCATACCCCATCCTTCTTGTCCCGCTCCAGTGCTCCGTGCAGAAAATCCCGTGAAACCTCTTCGTTCTCATCCAGCCACTGGATAACGAAGGGCTCAAACCAGCTGGAAGAGAGTCCCAGCCCCAGTGAGACCGGTCAGGCCAGCAGTCCCTGTCTTCCCTCCACCCCAAACATCCCCCAGGGCTGCACTCACGCCGGGTACTCGGGCACGCGAGTCTTGAAGGAGGGCAGCTCGGTGACGTACTCGTTGTATAACCACTTCACCTTGAAGTGCAGGTTCATGTAGTCTGCGCTCTTGCACAGGCGGTGCTTGTCGTGCTCTGGGTGGAGAAGGAGAGTGCAAGTGGGGGTCAACTCCAGCCCCAAAAGCTCAGGGGACACCTCCTCCCAAAGGGCATGCCAGGGTAAAGGGTGAAAGATGAACTAGAGCAGGGCAGGGTTAGATGAGATGTTTGGAAGAAGTTCCTCCTAACGTCAGGGTGGTGAACCTGAGCCCAGAGAAGAGAAGGCTGCAGGAGACCTCCCAGTGGCTCCCAGTGCCTGAAGGGGCTCCAGGAAAGCTGGGGAGGGGCTGTTTGCCAGGGCATGGCTGTTTACAAGGGGCAGTGGTTTGAAACTAGAGCAGGGCAGGGTTAGATTGGACATGAGGAAGAAGTTCTTGCCCATGAGTGTGGGGAGACACTGGCCCAGGTTTCCCAGAGAGGTGGTGGAGACCTCATCAATGCCTTAAGGCATCCAAGGCCAGAATCATTTTCCCTAAGCTCAAGCCAATCTAGTGCAGGATGTTCCTGTCACTGCAGGGGGTGGCACTAGATGGCCTTTGAAGGGCCCTTTCAAACCAACACATTCTATGATTCTATGAAAGTGCTTCTGGGGTGGGATTTAAACTGAACAAGAGAGTATGAAATATCCAGGGAAGAGGGAAGGTGGGAGCAGAGTGTGGCTCCTGCCTGGATCCCACACAAGACTCACCCTCCATTGCATACTTCATGTCCTGAGCAAAGAGGTTCCACATCACCTCGGCGCTGATCTTCCCCACATTTAGTTCCTGGGGGAACCTGGGAGTGGGAGGAAAGTGAGGACACAAGGTGGACCACCCCTCCACTTGGATATTCTTCTGCAACACCACCTGTCTGCCAAACTGAGCATCCCATCCCATCTGGATGTTACCACCCACTTTCAAAGGACCAACATCAGCACTGCCATGTGGACACCCCCCATCAGGGGTGAAGCAGCCTCTCCTCTCCCAGTACCTACTCACTGGTTCAGGCAGGGTGTGTAGGAGTTCTTGTCCTCCTCAATAATGGAGACTATCAAGGTGATGAGCTTGGACCAGAAATCCAGGTTTTTGATGCTGGGGCCCTGCTCCTCAGGGGGCACCTCACCTTTTTTAGTCTGGAGAGATGGGGATACAGAAAAGACTCCAGTCACCCCCACTCACCAGCCTTCATTTTGAGGTGGGGGCTATGATGGAAGCAGGAGCGTACTGGGAGGTCCCCAGACAGTCCCTCCCACCCCTTGTTTGGCCCCAGTCTCAACCCTGCTCCAGCCCAGCATGAGGCTTGGGGTTCATTCTGTACGAGGAGGGAGAGCAGTGGGCAAAGGGCAAGGGATGGGGGATGGCAGTGGGGGACAGTAGGGTCCTTCCCTCCCAGCATCCCAGTACAACCCAGCTCCCCCTTGCCCCACGCACTGGGTCTGTCTGGTACTCGCGGCTGTAGAGTTCATGACAGTTGTTGAAGATGTACTCATAGGTGGAGTTGAGGCAGGCTTTCACACAGTCCTTCACCACCTGGCTGGCTCGAGGGGGGCTCTGCAGCTCCTGGACCTGAGGGTGAAAGAAGGGAGCAGCATAGGAGGCAGCACCACAAGCTATGGCCACCTGCCAGGAGCTACCATGGGGCCAGGGTGACCCCAATCTTGCAATGAACTGGGAGAAGTGGGGGTTGGAGGGATAGAGCAAGTGGGGCCCCACCAAGAGAATGTTCTACAGAGACCCTGGAGCTTCTTACAGTTCCTAAAGGGGCTCCAAGAAAGTTGGAGAGGGACTCTAAAGCAGAAGATGGAAAAAGATGAGGGGGGACAGTCTGACACTGAGAGAGATTTAGGTGAGACCTGAAGGAGAAAATCTTTGCTGCGGGGGAGGTGAACCCCTGGCCCAGGTTGCTCAGAGAAGCTGTGGCTGCCCCAGCCCTGGAGGAGTTCAAGGCCAAGTTGGATGGGGCTTGGAGCTAGTGGGAGGTGTCCCTGCCCTGGGCAGGGGGTGGCACTGAGGGGCTTTAAGGTCTCTTCCAACCCAAACCAGTCTGTGACTCTGTGAATACCTTCATCCGAAAGAAGGTGATGCTGGTCAGCAAATCCACAGTGGACTTGAGATCCTGCAGCCGTTCGGGACTGCTGGCAGGGAAGTTGTTCTGCCAAAGGGGAAGAAAAAAAGAAGAGTCTCACACACAGAGGTGACATGGGGGTGAGTGGAAGAAGGAGAAAAGAGATGTTGGAAACTGAGGCAGGACAGGCAGGACCTTACCCGGTACATGGAGAGGTCGATGCGCAGGGAATTGTGCAACTGATCCAGGAGTTTGACGAATCGCTCCTTCTGCGGAGAAATGCCCCAGAGCCAGGTAAACGGGGGAAAAACCACAGGGACCAACCCACCTCCCCACTGCCCCTGCCTTTCTCTGCCCCCAGCCCAGCCTGTGCCTCCCTCAGCTCATCCCTGTCCTTTCTGCTGTCCTCCCTTCCTTCATCATTCACAGGATGCCCATGGAAAAGAGCATGTCTTCGTCAGGGGCCAAGGCTCCCTGGCAGCCATCAGTGGCTCCTGGAGTACACGGTACAGGATGGGGACACACCACTGAGTGTCCCTTTTCCTCTCATGGTGCCAGAATGCTCTGCTATGTCTGCTTGGACCAAGAGCAGGAGCAGAGAGAGGGTCTGCAGGATTGTGCCCTTCAGCTGAACAGCCAAGGGCGTGAAGCTTTCCAGGAACTCCCAAAAAAAAAAAAGGAGAGGGAAGGAGCAGCCATCACCCATCTTCATGGTCAAACTGCTTCAAGACAAGGCTGGGACAGCCACTGGGAGCAGGACACCTCCATGGGCTCCTTCACCCAATTGGGCTGGAGGGAGTGGTGTGGGCAGAGGACTCCCCAGGTAAATGTTCTGCACTGGCAAGTGGCTTTAATCCAGATCAGCTCAAGAGTGTGGGGCAGGAGAACACAAATCCCCCCTTGGGCTGTCAGAGCTGAGGGCAAAGCAACCAAATCTGCCCCAAAACTCTGTCAGGGAAGGGTATTTCACTGTCTGAAGGGGAGCTTGGGACAACCCTGTGGGGCTCCCATGAGAGAGCCCCGGGTTCCTCCTCACAGCACTGGGTGTTCTAGGTCAGGGCTGCGGACAGCCCGAGTCCTGGGTAGGGGTAGAGGGGGAGGACACACGAGGGGCCGGGACAGGGCAGCGAGTCCTGCTGGGCCGAGCCCGCACTGGCGACCGCAAACCTTGGGCGCGTTCGCCCGCCGGAGACGGCAAAGCCAGGCTCGGGGCTGAACCGGGGCGTCCCCGCCACCCAACGGCTGCGCACGGCGGGTGACTCGGGCTTTAAAGCCAGACGCCCGGGCACTTTTAGGACCCAACCTTTAGACTCTCTATAAAAAAAACAGAAAGAAACAAGTTTTTATAAACCCTCCATGTATAAGAGAGGAAAAAAAAAAAAAAGCCTTCTTTTTCCGGACGGGTTTTCCTCCATCCTGCGTCACCTGGAGGCGCAGCTCGCTCGGCTCTAGCTGCCCCCTGCAACTGGGAGTATGATGAACTGGGAGTATGATGAACTGGGAGAAGATCCAGCGCTGCCCGGAGCTGTGCTCGGCGCTTGCCTGTAGCCCTGGCTACCCAGCACTATCCCTGACTCGGGGCTGGGCACTAATCCTGGCTCGACCCCGTGCGTGTCAGCAGCAAGTGCCTGCTGCCTCCGGGACGGCACGGGGGGAGCCGGGGCGAGAGCTCAGCCCCTCACCCCCGAGGATGCACCCGGCTCCGGGCACACACTCACCCCACTGGCTTCCAGCACGGCACCACGGCGGGCACCCACGGGTGCTGGTGCAGCTGAGAGAGTTTGTGGCGGTGCCAGGGTGCACCCAAAGCGCACAAGGGCTGTGCAAGACTTCCAGCTGGCTGCAGAGATGGCTCCTTGTAACTCCTTTGGGATGTGGCCGCCAAGGTTTTTTTACCCCTCCCTTCCCTCCTGCCACACAGTCACTCAGCATCCCGGCCCACTCCACTGGTGATTTAACCATAAATCCAGTATTGTCACCATAATAACCTGGGCAGCAAATTTAGACTTTCTCCCACTGGCTCTTTTCCTCCCCAGAAGACAAGTGGGACGAATTCTGGGGGGAAGCAGGAGTTGATCTCCCCTCCTCACCCTGCACCTCAGCTGCAGTTTGGAGCTGGGTGTTTTGCACAGCCCTTTTTGCCCCTTGAGCCCCCCACCCCCTCCCAAGAGAAGAGAGAAGAAGAAAGAAGTGTTTACGCACCATCGGACTTACCCCGAAATTGGAGGCAGCAAAGCGGTCGGAGGCTGAGACGTTGGTGGAGGCCGTGGTGTGGGCGTAGTAGGCGTTGATGTTGGCCAGGAGGGTACTCATCACTGCTGGCACCCCCGGGCACATGTATTTGGAGGAAAGGCAAGCAAAATGCCTGCAGAGGGAGGGTGAAAGAGAGGACATGGGGTTTATGTCAGAGGATCCCCAGAGGAGGGAGTCTGGGACCCAGCAGGGAGAAGGGGATGGAGGGATGCATGAGTAAAGGGAATATTTAATATTTAGGTTGGAAGGGGCCTTTAAGACCATCAGGTCCAAACATCAAGCAAACTCTGGCAAGCCTCATACCTGGACAAAGACTTGAGCCCTTGCCTCTCAGATCAGGGGAATCCTTGCCTCCACATTCATGGGAGGAAGTGGGTAGAAATGGCAGCAGGGGAGGGATATTTTGGGGAGGGGCTGTTTGCCAGGCCATGGAGTGACAGGATGAGGGGCAATGGTTTGAAACTAGAGCAGAGCACAGATATATGAAACAGGAGAAGTTCTTCCCCATGAGGGTGGGGAGACACTGGCCCAGGATGCCCTGAGAGGTGGTGGAGAGCCCATCAATGCTTGCAGACATCCAAGGCCAATCTTGCTGAGGCTCTGAACAACCTGACATAGTGCTTGTTTTCCCTGTCACTGCAGGAGGTGGCAACAGATGTGCTTTGAAGGTCCTTTCAAACCCAACACATCCTGTGGTTCTATTCTATGATCCTAAGATGCCAACAGTGACTGCATCCCCAGCCCAAGGGCTGCCCCTCTGAGCAGGGTGAGCAGTGAGAGACTCACGTCATGGCCTGGTAGATGGACTCCACCCCATAGCGCATGGCAAACTCATCCACAATCTCCTGTGCAGTCTCATCAAAGTAAACCTTCCAGGCATCATCCCCCTTGGCATCGGGGATCTTCACCACTCCATTGTTTTGCAAATCCGTCACAAAGTGGAAGAGGTTCTGTAGGTACAAATGAGACAGGGCAGGTCCATGGGGCTGGCTGTGGCATGGTGGCACGGCTGAGGTGGGGGACATGCCCTCCCTGGGCTGCTCACCTCGTGCAGACATGTGTACTGGACATGGTAAGGGGCCACCTTCTCCTCGCCCTTGATCTCCACACTGATGTGCAGCCGGATGGCTCCCGACACGGCCGACTTGTCTGTCCTCTTGTCTGGGGAGGGGAGACAAGACATGAGGTTTCCCAGGAGCAACTCTGCTCACTCCTGGTCCCAGAGAGGGACAGGTGTGACCAGCATAGAGGTCAGAGGGATACGGAGGGCTGAGAGCAGCCAGAGTACTGGGGTACCAGGGTACCCAGGCACAATGCACCGGAGACATTCCAGGGATTTTCCCAAATCTCCAGGCACTAAGGGATGTGGCTTTCCATATGAAGTGCTTTTTAAGAGCAGAACACCCAGTAACACTGAAATAGCCCCGGGAGTGCAGGGATGGGGCTCTCAGCCTGAGCTGGCCATGGTGGGGCAGCCGCTCACCAAGGTTGTACCAGACGTCCATCTCCCCACTCAGGGTCCGGACCTCGATGATGGTCTGGCCCAGGAAGTCGTCAGACTCCCTCTTGAAGCGCTGCTTCACGCGGGACTTGATGTCATCATCTTCGTCCCACACACGCACCTTGATGCGGTCAGAGGAGTTGTGGCATTCGCTGAGGAGAGAAGGGGGAAGCCCCGGGATGAGCAGGGAAACCTTTCCAGCCCCTCCTCAGTCTCTCTTTGCCTAAACTGAGGGACCAACCCAGCACCAGGAAGGAACTGGGGAAGTGAGCAGACACGAGGCCACCAACCCTCCCCTGTGGGCACTGCTCCTGGGCAGCCCCAATGTGGCCCCCATTACTGGGACCCAAACTCTCTGTGGCACAAAACCAGAACTCCCAGTGAGCCCAGTAGCCCCCTCCACCATCAGCTAGAGACCCCAGCTGACTCCCCACCACCCAGAATGACCACAAGTGGCCAGGCATGGGGCCAGGGTTGAACTTACAAGTGGAAATTCTCCTCCCAGACCGGATTGAGATTGCCATAGATAGTTTTAGTCCTTTTTTTGGTCTTTCCAACCTGGACAGTGACATAGGGATCACTGGAACCTGTCTTATCCTTGGCTTGCAGGCCCTGGGCACAAACAACTGCAACACAGGATGGCACAAGGATGGCACAGGAGGCACAAGGATGGCACAGTACAGGAGGCAGGGACAAGGGACACATGGTGGAGAGAATGAAGAGGGTGATCAGTGCCACAGCCACACTGAGGGCCCTGCAGAGTGTCACCTGGCAGAGCCCCAGGGGCTGAAAGCCCTGTGCAGGATCACATCATCAGGAAGGGACCTTTCAGAACATCAAGTCCAACCACCTACCCAACTCTGACAAGAACCAGCCCTCTCTCTGAGCTCTGTGTCTGCCTGGCTCTTAAATCCCTCCAGGGATGGTGCCTCAACCCCTGCCCTGGGCAGCCTCTTCCAATGCTTGACAACCCTTTCAGTATAGAAACTTTTCTTATCTCCACCCTAACCCTCCCCTGAGACCATTTCCTCTTGTCCCATGGCCTGCTCCTTGGGAGAAGATATCAACACCCCCCCCACCTCCTTTCAGGGAGTTGCAGAGTGAGAAGTTCTCCCCTCAGCCTCCTTTTCTCCAGGTGAACACCCCCAGCTCCCTCAGCTGCTCCTCACAGCACTTGTGCTCCAGCCCCGTCACCAGCTCCATTGCCCTTCTCTGCACCCACCTCAGCCCCTCAATGGCTTTTTAGTTGGCAAGGTGCCCAAAACTGGATCCAGAACTTGAGGTGGGGCATCACCAGTGCCCAGTACAGGGGGATGAGGGGCAGGAGGGCAAACAGAGCTAACAGCATCCCTGTTCAAGGGCACAGCTACACGTGGTGTCAGGCATGAGTGGTGCCTACCTGTGATGCTGATCTTGGCTGACCATTTGGAGGTGCCATCCAGAACACTCTGCTTCACTGCCTTCATCTGCTGGGTGTGTGTGGTCTTGGTGACCCCAAACACCTCCTGGATCAGCTCAAATATCTCTGGTTTGTTGCGTTCACGGATCTTCATGCGGTCCTTGAGCACCATGATGATATTCTGGGTTCGGTCCTCAGCTCCATGTTTGGAGCTCTTCTCCGCCGCCCCTGGGAAGGGCAGCAAAGGGTGAGACAGGGACAGGCAGCATCCTGGAGAGAGAGTGGAGCTCCCCAAACCCAGGTTCATAAAGTCATAGAATGTGTTGGGTTGGAAGGAACCTTCTAGTCCTACCCCTGCAGTGACAGGGGCACCCTGCACTACATCAGTCAGTTCAGAGCCTCACCAAGCCTGGCCTTGGATGTCTCCAGCCATTGATGAGGCTTCCACCACCTCTCTGGGCAACCTGGGCCAGTGTCTCCCCACTCTCATGGGCAAGAACTTCTTCCTCCTGTCTCATCTAACCCTGCCCTGCTCTAGTTTCAAACCACTGCCCGTCGTCACACACACACACAGAATCACAGAATGACCCGGGTTGGAAGGGACCTCAAGGATCATGTATTCCCAACCCCCCTGCCCAGCAGGGCCACCAAACAAACACATTTACTAGATCAGGTTGCCCAGGGCCCCGTCCAACCTGGCCTTGAACACCTCCAAGGACGGGGCATCCACAACCTCCCTCGGCAGCCTGTTCCAGGACCTAACCACTCTCCTAGTAAAGAACTTCCCCCTAACATCCAACCTAAATCTTCCCTCCTTCAACTTGGATCCATTTCCCCTAGTCCTGCTATTGTCAGCCCTTTCAAAGAGTTTACTCCCTTCCTGGGTGTAGGTTCCCTTCAGGTATTGAAAGGCTGCAATGAGGTCACCCCGCAGCCTTCTCCTCTCCAGGCTGAACAAGCCCAGCTCCCTCAGCCTCCATGCCCTGGCAAACAGCCCCTCCCCAGCTTTCCTGGAGCCCCTTCAGGCACTGGGAGGCCACCAGAAGGTCTCCCTGCAGCCTGAATGAATTCCAGCCTGGAAGTATCTACACAGTACCCAGGACAGATCTGCTCCATCCACCACTTCTCCCCCAGCACAAGAGTTCTCCCCAGTGACGGGGGGGTGGCTTCATCCTTCCTCTCCAAAGCAAGAAGGGCTGAGGGTCCTTACTCTGCAGGCAGTCGGCGTTGAGCAGGTCCTGGCACTTCTCGTGACACTTGACGCCGCACTCGGCACAGCGCATGCCCTGCCGGGCGATGCCCCACAGCAGCCCCTCACACTCGTAGCAGTAGGTGGGGGTGGTGGCTGTCCACACCTCGAAGTTGTGGGGGGTTGTGCAAGAGATGGGGTACACTAAGGCTTGCAGGGTCTTCTTGTAAACATGGTTTTTCTGCATGAGGAGGGAGAAAAGGGGAGAGAAGTTCAAAATATGGCAGCTTGGCACAATGCGGAGACTGCACATCACTGCAGGGCAGAGGACAACCAGCACCACCCTCAGCCATGGGGCATAGGGTCATACAATGTGTTGGGTTGGAAGGAACCTTCTTGTCTCACCTCCTACAGTGACAGGGACATCCTGCATTAGATCAGACTCTTCAGAGCCTCAGCAAGCCTGGCCTCAGATGTCTCCAGGCTCTTAATGGGGCAGCCCTTTCTGTGTAGAAACTTCCCTAATCTCCACCATAACCCTCCCCTGGAGCAACTTGAGGCCATTTCCTCTTGTCCCATGGCTTGTGCCTTGGGAGAAGAGATCGGCCCTCCCTGACTACACCCTCCTTTCAGGGAGCTGCAGAGTGAGAAGGTCTCCCCTCAGCCTAGATTTCTCCAGCCTTGGATGTCTCGAGGCATTAATGGGGCCTCCACCACCTCTCTGAGCTACCTGTGCTGGTGTCTCACCACCTTCCTAAGCAAGAACTTCTTCCTCATGTCTCATCTAACCCTGCCCTGCTCTAGTTTAAATCATTGCCCTTGTCCTGTCTCATCCCACCCTGGCAAACAGCCAGGAGCATCCCCTTGGGACAACAAGAGGATGATGGTGTGCCATTTCCATTGCTGACTCAGCAACTGGGGCTTAATCCTCCCACCATGAACACAACCCTCCCTGCCCAGCAACCCCAGCACTTACCAGCTCCTCATTGTTCAAGGTGCTTGAGGCCAGTGCAGATGTGATTCCTGCTTTCCTGGACTGGACCAGGGACTGTGGGAAAGAAACACCAGTTCCCAGATCTGGTAGAACATGGGGTGTCCCTCCCACATGCCTCTGGGGTACCCATGGCTGTAAAACATCTGGGATGACCCCTCCCTCCCACCCTAGAGCACTGCCTGCATGAGTTGGCAGTTGGGACAGTGATGCCAGTGTCACCCCACTGTGCAGTGGGACTGGAACCAGTTCAGAGCCTCCCAACACGACTGAGACCCAGGGAGAGCTGGCTGGGGGGCACTTACCATTGCCTGTGGGCAGCCATGAACAGCGATGAGGGGGGAATAAAAGGGTGTTAGTGTGAGCCACCTCCCAGTAGAGAAAGTTCTGGCCCCTTCCAATGGGACCAGTGGGACCAGTACCAGTGGGAATTGGGACAAAATCAACCCCTCACCCAGTGCAGGGCCAGTCCATGGTGGAGGGGGTGATGTCTTACACCCCAAGCCCAAGCACAGGCTGCATCCTGCCAAATCCCAGCTGGGAAAGGCAGGAGCATCCCCCACCATCCCCTGGCATCCTCAAGGTCTGCCCACCCCCCCTTCCCACCCCTGACCCCTGGACACTGACACAGCACAGTGCAGAAGCATCAGCAGCGGCCCAAGCTGGTTGGGGGTTGTGGAGAGCACTGGGATGGGGGCACAGCAGGACAGGAGAGGGCAGGAAGGTTGGGGACAGGATGGTGGCACCCTGGGGAGGGCAACAAAGAGGAGGCAGCGAGGGGTAAAGGTGGAGGAAACAAGGAGAAAGGCACCTATTCCTGGGTGCAAAGAATGGCTGATTCCCACCTGGCTGTTCTTTGCCACTGTGAGGGGGAGGGGATCACAGGAGGGTGACCCTACATGTTATAGCCGAGGGGGTGGATGGGAACACAGCTCAGGGCTGTGGTGTGACTACGGTGGGGACAAAAGGGCATCTGTATGGCTGAGAAAAGTCACCACTGCCCCTGCCCTGGTCCATCTGCCACGCAGCCGAGGTGTGGGGGACCCAGGGCAAAAGGGACAGGAAAGGAGTGTGGGAGGGGGACAGCAGCTTGGGTAAAACAACTGGGAAAGAGAAGTTAGCCCTGGGCTGATGCTTGGTGTAGGGTCAACACCCTGGAGCTGCGTTAAAGAGAAGCACCTCGGGGTGAGGAGAGCCCTGCTGTGCTGTCCTCACAGCTCCCCACTGCCAGGGCATCCTCCAAAATGAGCTGGGACACCCCAAAATGGGCTGGCCCAGCAGCAGCACCCAAGCGTGCTCTCTCTTTAACCCCCTTGTGCCCGCGCTCACCAGATCGCTGACTAGAGGGAGAGATTTGCGTCCAGGCTTAATGTCGGGCATGCTGTTAATGCAGCGCAGAAACCTGACAGCAGCCCCCCTGCGGCAGGGACGGCCAGGCCAGAAAAGAAAAGAGAAAACACAAGCCATGTTAGAGGCTGCTGGAGGGAGCGAGGGAAGGGAGGTCCGGACGGGCAGACGGCGCGGGGCGCAGCGGGAGCCAAGCCGGGAGCTGCGGGGGTGCGAGGCGTCGGGAGGAACCTCACCAAATCGCTAACTAAGGGGATGGGCTTTCGCTTGCGAATGTCCGGCATGCTGTCTATAATGATCAGCCCACCACCAGGCCTGCAAGAGAGAGGAGAGTCAGCGGGGAAAGGGGAAACTGAGGCAGGAAGGGGATCCCCTGCTGTCCGTACATGGAAAAGCTGAAAGGGCCCTTCAAAGTCCACCCAGTGCCACCCCCTGCAGTGACAGGGACGTCCTGCACTAGATGAGGTTGCTCTGGGCTTCAGCAAGCCTGGACTCAAATATCTCCGAGGACTAGAAATAATGGATGTAAAATGGAAGGAGGTAGATTCAGGCAAGATGTAAGAAAGAAATTCTTTACAGTGAGGGTAGTGAAACACTGGAAGAGGTTGCCCAGAAAGGCTGTGGATGCCCCCTCTCTGGAGGTGTTCAAGCTGCCTGGGCCAGTGTCTCTCCTCCTTCCTGGGGAAGAACTTCCTCCTCCTGTCTCATCTAACCCTGCCCTGCTCTAGTTTCAAACCACTGCCCCTCGTCCTGTGGCTCCATGCCCTGGCAAACAGCCCCTCCCCAGCTTTCCTGGAGCCCCTTCAGGCAGTGGGAGGACACCAGAAGGTTTCCCCACAGCCTTCTCTTCTCCAGCCTCAACAGCCCCAGCTCTCAGCCTGTCCCCCTGCCCCCTAATCATTTTTACTGGACCCTCTCCAACAGGTCCGTGTCTTTCTTGTGCTGAGGGCTCCAGGGAGGGACACAGTAATAGCAGGTGGGGTCTCAGGAGAGCAGACTAAAGGGGCAGAATCAACTCTCGATCTGCTGGCCATTGCTCTTCTGATGCCCCATGTTGGCTCTGGGCTACAGACAAACCCACCCCACCCATTGCCCAGTCAGGGCAGGGATTACCAGACTAAAACCTCAGAGGAAAGTGTATTCTGGAAAGTGCATTTTCCCCAGGTGAAGATGGAAAACACAGGGGGAAAAAATTAGCTTGGCTGCCCTCTTTAGCTTTAGTGTGGAGCAGGAGAGGTGGGTTTTCTCCTAGCACACCAACGGTGGATCAGCAGCAAGGCTGACTGCAGGAGCACCGTGGGGATGAGAGGTTCGGGATTACCCGTGGCACCACATGAGCCCCAAAGGGCAGAGGAGAATGGGGACCTGTCCCCCGTGGGACTCAGTCCCATCCCAACCCACTCACCTTCTGCCTCTCCCCCTCAGCAATGGTTCTCGCAGACACAGAGTGGTGGCATCTCTGCTGGTTCCTCCAAAAGCACTCAGCACCCAGCATTTGGCCCCAAAATCTGCTTCTTCCCACAAGCTCACAGCTCGGCAACGCTTCCCCACAGCACCCCCGTGATGAGCTCGTTAATGACATTATAATGAGGAGGGGGAAGACCCTGGAGAGGGGCAGTAAGTGCCTGAATCCCCCATGTACTCACCCGCCTTTGAACCAGAGGGATTTCTCTCCATCACCGTCCCCACGGGCCTGCAAGACACAAGGTGGCCGTCAGGGTGCAGTGCTGGCCCACACACGTGTGGCCACCCACCCACCCTCCCGAGTGCCCTGTCTGGTCAGCTGAGAACCCAGAGGTGCCCACAGCAGTGGGAAGAATGAAGCGTTTTCAGGACGAGCGAAGGAAAGCCTGTTGCTAATGCAATGGGGCTCTTCCCGGCAAAGAGCTTGAACTGGGAATAGAGTGTGTTGGAGAGGTCGGCAGGATTCTGCAGAGAAACTGAGTAAAGCTGGTTGGGATGGTGGGATGGGGCAAAAAAAGTGGAATTTGGATTGTGGAGAGGCTGAGCAGGGGTGGTGTTGACTCACAGCCGGGAAGAGAGGGATAAGGCAGAGCACAGGGGGGACATGTGTGCAGGGACTGTCCCTCTGCAGAGAGGGAGTTATTTTCATAGAACTATAAAGCTGGAAGGGACCTTCAAAAGCCTTTTTAGTGCCACCCCCTGAAGTGACAGGGACATCCTGCACTAGATGAGGTTGCTTAGAGCCTCACAAAACCTGGACTTGGATGTCTCCAGGCATTGATGCCCACTTCTCTGGGCAGACTGGGCCAGTGTCTCCCCACCCTCCTGGGGAAGAACTTCTCTAACTCTGCCCTGCTCTAGTTCCAAACCACTGCCCCTCTTCCTGTGTCTCCATGCCCTGGCATACAGCCCCTCCCCAGATTTCTGTAGCATCTTTGACTTCTGGTAGACCACCAGAAGGTCTCCTTGGAGCTTTCTCCTCTCCAGACTGAACAGCCCCACCTCTCAGCCTGTCCTTGCAGCAGAGGTGGCTCCAGCCCCCTGAACATTCTCATGGACTCCTCTGGCCCCTCTCCAATAGATCCAGGTCCTTATGTTGAGGGCCCCAGAGCTGGACACATTATCTCCAGGTGGGGTCTCATGAGAGCAAAGAGACAGTATCCCCACTCTCAATTTTGAGGAGAAGGATGGAAAGGGCCAACTGCTCCCCTTATGGGGCAATCCCTGCTCACACAGACACACACACACTGAGAGGGGGGGAAGGTACATGCCATGCTGGGGGTGGGACATGCTTACCTGCGGGCAGGCTACCCCCTGTCCCTGCAGGGAGGGGAGATGGCACAAGGGTCATGGTTGTGGCCAACTGAAAAGAGAAGCGGTGGGGAGGGGAATCGAAGCCCCAGGGGGGCAAATCCCGTGGCAAAACAAAAAGAAAAGATGGAAGATGGAGTCTAAAAACAGAACACAAAGAATAACAATAAATAAAAATGGTCAGCTCAACAGGAGGGAAAGGGCAGTGGGGGCTGGCACTGGCACACTGCATGCAGCACACACTGGGGGAAGGTCCTCAGGGATATTTGGTGTCAGTGGGGGTTGTGGGACCACAACTGTTGGGTACCCTCAGATCCCCACTTCCTTCAGGCTGTGGGATGTCCATGAAGCTGGGAAACAGATTCTAGATGATACCTGTGCATGGGAAGGGGATGAGACCCCAGCCCAGCAAGTGGCCAACGCTGGGACCTGGCAGAGGGGTGGGGGGGTACTCACCTCCTGCAGCTGCATGCAGACCTTGTTGAAGGCTCTCAACCAGTTGGCTTTGGCTCGTGCTTTGGGGTCCTGTACCTCCACCTCTGCCTGCTCCCTGCAGACACACACACACCTCGCTCAGCACCGAACTGGGGAGGGGGTAGTCAGTCACCACCCTCCCCCAGGACAGGACTGCACTTGTTTAGGAATGCTGATAGGCCTTCAGGCAAAAGTCCCCCCTCCTGCTACTGGGATGGACTCTAGAAAGGCAGCAAGTCCCACTGCAAAGGGCACAGAGTCAAGGCAGAGTGAAGGGGAGAATCCAGGAGTTCCCTCTCCCCTGGGGGCATTCTGCTGTGAGCACCCAAGTGACACAGAACCACAGGCTGGCTTGGGTTGGATGTTAAAACCCACCCAGTGCCACCCCCCTGCCTTGGGTAGGGACACATCCACCAGCCCAGGTTGCTCCAAGTCCCGTGGAGGGATCCCTCCAGGAGCAAAGGGTCAAGGGACCACTGGTGACACAAGCACATGGATGAAACATCCTCATCTCCCCAACAGGACATCCCCTGGCTACTTCCCACCTTGCTCCTGGGGTGAGAAACTGCCAACACCCCAGTGCCTCTGAGCCACGCAGTTTATTGTGGGGGGGGGGTTAAATCCTCTCTTGCAAAGTCAAGACAAGGAGGAAAAGAAATGTGGGACCCCCCAAGTCTCCTGCCTGGAGGGAATGTGGGCAGGGATGAACTAAGGCCATTGTCATCAGGATTTTAGCCAACCTTTGCATCTAAATATGTTCAGGTTTGTTTGGTGTTGTTTTTTTCTTTTAAATACATTAGACATTCTCTCCAATGAGAGATTCCTCAGCTCTGGTCTATAATTGAAACTCAATAGAAGTCCAAAACAACCCTGTGGCACTTCCCTGCTGTGCAGAGCAGGGCTGCTCACCAAACCATGTCCAGACGGAAACCTTCAATAATTAAAGGTGGAGACTGACACTTGAATGAATCCCACGCTGTCCCAGGGACCTGGCCACCAAATCATTCACCTGCACAGCACAGGCTGGGCTTTTACTTAGTGGCCAAGGAAGGGGATTGACTCCTGTGGGAGTTTCCTCCTCTTACTGCACTAAGCTCTAGTGTACCCCCTTGCATCCCATCCTAAAGGTTTGAGCCAGAGGAGAGGAATGGCAGCCCCAAACCCCAACTTCCCCTGTCCCCAAGTTAGAAACCTGCAACCCCACCTGGGAGAGCCTGGGCAGGATCTCAAGTGCCTTGAACTCCATCCTGCCTCAGTGTGGGACTGATGACCAGGTCAGGGCAGTGTGCCTCGGGGAGGGCTGACCACTACCAAGGTGGCACAAGGTGGCTTTCCACTGCAGAATGTCCCTATTTGTTGCCCCTTGTCAGCACCCCAGCTGACAGCATCCCAGAGACCACCCCTAGAGCATCCACAGTGTCATCAGACTCGGTGCCAACCCACAGCTCCCTTCTACCTTTCAGCTGGTTTGGGGGGCTCAGCCTCAGGGGCTGCCTCTTGCAGTGGAGCTTCTTCTGCACCCTGTTGGTCCTGGGAGATTTCTGGGGTTTCCTTGGGGGCAGAGGTGTTCTTCTCTTCCTTCCTTTCCTCTTTCTTCTCCTCCTTCCTCTCCTGCTGCTGTGGCTTCAGCTGTGGGACCAGTTGGGGTTGCTGCAGGTGCTGCGGGACCTGCTGCTGCTGCTGCTGCTGCTGCTGCTGCTGCTGCTGCTGCTGCTGCTGCTGCTGCTGCTGCACGGGGGCTTTCTGTGGTGGAGGGTAGGCATCGTGCTTGGGGGGTTCGTAGGTGTCTTGCTCCCGTAGTTCTTCCTCCTCCTCCTCTCTGGGGTAGCCTTCCTCATTCTCACTGTAGTCTTCATTGAACTCTTCCTCCAACTCTTCCTCCTCCTCCTCCTCCAGATAAAGGTCATCGTCCTCCTCCTCCTCCCAGCGAGGCGAGTCCTTGTGGTAGCTGACAGAGCTGTGGCAGGAGTGGTAGGAGTCTCCGTCCCGTTCATCCAGCTCTGAGTCGCGCAGACTCTCGTTCTCAAAGTCCTCACTCAGTTGGGAGCTGCCCTGGCTCAGCTCGGCCGACGAGGCGTAACGGCTGCTGCCGGTGGGGCTGTGGAGAGGCCGAGGGGAGACAAGAACAAAGGCTCTTAGGGGTCCAAGTCACAGTCAGGTCATGTCACCCCTGCACAGGGCGCAGCTCTGGGTGAGCTCCACATCCTGGGAGCCAAAAGTGAGGGCTGGAAGGCCTGGGACTGGCACTTTCAGGGGTCATGCCTGTGCCTGGGCTGGGTGCAGGCACACAGGGGATGGCATCTGTCCCCTTGGCTCACCCATACCAGCACAGCTGGACAGACCCTGCTCCTGCTCCTATCCAACACCCAGCCCTGCCCTTGTTCTGCAGAGCTGGCACTCAGTACCCAACACTGACATCCCACATACTGATTTCCCAGCACTCCCTCTAGAACTTTCTGGGGACCCAGACTCCAAGGACACCCCTTCAACCCCGTTGTCCCTAGCCAGTGGGTCTCCTCGCCACTCTTCCTTCCAGGCAAGACAACTTCCCCCACCCCATCTGCCCCAGTGGTCCCCAGCCCTTCCAGTGTCCCCCTCCCACAGCTACCTGCCCCCAGGGGAGCAGGGGCACAGAGGGGTTGCTGGAGACAGGGCAGCCACAGGGCTCCGTGGGGACAGTGTCACAGAAGCAGACAAGCAGACAGGACAGGGACATGCCTAGGAAGAGGCCGACACCATGTCTCCAGCACTGGCAGCCAGGGCTCAGGAGTGAGCAGGGGGGAGGAGACAGATGGGCAGATCCCAGAGTGTCTGGGCCAGGTGGTGGGGAGAGAGGGGACATGGCAGGGAGGAGGGTGCTGGGGGATGTCCAGGTTGATCCCAACAGGGAAGGGGCACCTGGTATCATTCAGGAGCCTTGGGAAAGGGGTCTTGGAGCACAGGGGTGCAGGAGACATGGCTCATGCCTGGAAACCCCTCAAGCTCCCGGCCTGATCTCAGCTAGAGCCAGGAGAGGTGCTGGGAGAAGACCCTCTGGCACATGGTGAGTGTCCCAAGTCACCTCGCGAGGCTTTGACCCAAGAGGTGAACAACAAACAGAAGGTGGTATTTGAGTCCCCAAGGCCCCAAGCTTCCATTCCCACCAGCCTGACAGGAGAAGGGCTGGTCAGCCACCCTGTCAGCCAGCGGTACTGGGACACTGGGACACGAAGTCAGGAGGCAGCAGCGAGAAGGGACACAACGGGGCCAAGAGACGCCTGGGGCATCCCAAAACTGCTCCTCTGTGAGGCGATACGGGGCGCCGGGGGGGAGAAAAGGGGGACCCCGTGGCGGCACGAGGTCGGGGACTGGTGTTGGCCTCACCAGGGCTGCAAAGGAGCGAGCACAGCACTGTGCGACGGGCACACGGCACACGAGGACAAAGAGGGAGGGACCCACCTATCCGATAGGTCTAGGGACCGCCTGCTCTCGAGGGACGGCTGGCGGCTGGCCCGCCTGCTCCACTCGGAAGCGGACTCAGCGTCGCTGCGTCCCTTGGCGGCAGAGTCGACGCTACCAGAGCGTCTGCCGGGGGAGGAGAGGAAGATGATGGTCAGCAAGGTCCCGGCTGCCGCGTCGTCACTGCCACCCACTGCCCCCCGGCATCCCTTGCCACCATGGGAACATCGGCCGGGAGGCTCTGTCCCCAAAGGACAGGGCTGGTGCTTTGAGTTGGGTGTTGAGGAAGTGCTGTGATCTCGGGGACAAAGCACCGTGCCGGCATCCCTATGGTCACCACTGTGTCCCCAGACAGCCTTTCAGTAAGGACAGCAGAGTTTGAGGGGTCCCAAAGCCCAGGAAGGACAGAAAGTGGTGACCAAAAGAGCTTGAATTCTTTCCAGAGAGAAGGAAAAGCTTGGGGCTGACACCATCCCCCTCTTCCTCACCTCAGCATCCTTCCCTCTGTCACCCACCTCCCTGGCAGTGGGAGACCCACAGGCCTCTTCAACCTGTGAGGGAGGATCGAGAGAGCAGGACACGGCAAGGGCGGACACAGGGGACAACTGGTGGCACCCACGCTACCTGATGGGACGCTGGTCGGAGTAGTCATCATAGCTCTGCATGGAGTCAGTGTAGGAGTCACGGGAGCTCTGTTGCTGGTGCCTCATGGGGTACTGGTGGACGGAGGCATTGGGCTGGGAGGTGGTGTAGTAGGGTGGTGGGATGCTGTTACTGGTCTCACTACGGTAATCACTGTCCCGGTCATCCACCGTGCTGTCCGGGTCATCGTCTGCAAGGGGACACAGTGAGTGGGACGGGGCACGGCCAGGGATGCCCCAAATCTGCCCTCAGCATCCAGTACAGCCCTGCTACTGCCACCAGTATGTCCCCAGCACTGAGGAGATGGACCCAAGAAGGGGCAGAAAGGAGTTTTGGGGGATGAGGGGAGAGCAGAGGTGGGAAATGGGAGGAAGGGATGCAGAGGAGGACAAGGTGTGGGGATTCTCCCTCTCCCCCTCAATGTCCAGCCACAGAGGCAAAGCCCAAGCTGCTCATTGCCACCAGGGCACTTCCAACCAAGGGCATGGAGCCTCACAGTGCTGTGTTCCTGCCAGTCTGTAGGGACAGGCCTGCCCAGAACTAGGCACTTGGGGCCTCCTTCCTCACCACAGGCTGGACCTGAGTTCCAGGTCCTCTGAGCCCTGGGCCAGGGAATGGCACAGCAAAGGAGGACATCCTGGGGACCCCCAGGCTGGGAAGAGAGAAGAGGACAGGATACTTACTCTGCTGTTCTCCCCAGCCAAAATAATTCCAGTTGCCTACAAAGAAAAGGGTGGGGACAGAGACAATGAGGACAAAGGCAGCTCCAGGGAGGCAGCAGGAGCTGGCTGGGAGGACCCAGCATCTCCCAGGCATGGTGGCACCAAGCTGGGCTGAGAACAGTGCCCAAAGATTGGTTGGGATAGCACCTAAGATGCGGGACATTGTCACTGACCCATGCTGGGGACAGGGAGTGTGTGACACAGTACTGACATGGGACGTGGTGGCACTGCAGTGTGCACTGGGGACAGTGCCTGGGCAAGGTGACGCCAACCCAAGCTGGGGACAGAGCAATGGCTAGGAATGGTGGCATTGCACTGCTCAGGGGACTGTGCCAGGCTCTGCCTGGCCCTGGCATGATTATAGGAAGGGAAACTGAGGCACATGTTGGGACAAATCAAGATGACATCCCAAATCCCCCCAGGCCTTCTGCCCCCTCCCCACCTTGCTGTCCCTTGCCCAGGCTCCCCTAAGGGGACTTTACTAAACCCATTGCCATGCCCCACCCCGAATCTGACTCCCCCCACAGGAGGGCTCACAGGGGCAGGGAGACAGCACAGAAACACCAGCAGACACAGGAGGGAGGATGAGAACAGGGAGAGGGACAAGATGTGGGGTTAGGTTGAGCCCCACTTGGGTTGGAGTCCAGCACCCCAAGGTTCTTGGCATGTCCCTGCTGCAGAGGTCAATGTGGCTGCGTGGGAGGTCCAGTGGTGGGGCTGGGATAAGGATGCACTTACAGCACTGGGAGCTGTGCACAGGCAGAGGCTTTTCTTGCTCCTCCTGGAAGGCATACTGTGGAGAAAGGGGATGGTGAGGGCTCCCTGCTCCCAGCCCCACTGCTCCCTATCCTTGTCTCACATCACACCCACTCACATCATCCTGGTCCCGCATGGCATTGAGCTGCTCCAGCTTCTTGGCCCAGTACCTGGCCTCCTCCTCAGGGATATCTGCAAGGGGAGAGACCCCATTGGGTGCACTGACTCCCCTCTCCCTGCCTAAATAGCCTGCTCCACAGCCTTTAAGGTGCAGGGTTAGACCTCGAGCATCCCTGGGGCTGGGGGTAAGTAAGAATGTGCCCACAGATGGTACCCACCCAGCGGCAGCTCAAAGCGGGTGTCCAGGAGGATCCGGTGGAAAGTGGGGTCCTTGGTGCCTGAAATCTCATTGTCAGTCATGATGACCTGAGAGTCAAGAGTCAGCCATTCTCCAGGGCCTTCCTGTGGGGGAGAAACTGTGATCAGGAGACCTAAAGACATAAACACCCCCTTAAAATCCCAACATAAGAAGCATCCTCTCCAAGCAAGGATGAAGGCAACAGAGCAAAAGGGGATGTCATGGGAACCCCCAGGCAGGGATAAGGGGAGAGGATACTCGCTCTGCTATTCTCCAGTCCCCTGAGAAGGACAGCTGAAGGGGTGGCAAATGTCCTTTAAGGTTCGGTGGGGAGGTTGGACATGCCCAGTTCCCTACCTCATTGGACTGCCGGATGGTCCGGAGTGGGATCCACACTGTCCCCACCATGGTGTCCCAGATGAGCCCCTTGTTCCACACCTCCACTGTCAGGCCCAGGTCGAGCCTGTTGATCTCACTGGGGAAAGGGAGAGGCATCAGGTCACCCCTTGTCC
>VZTY01031186.1:9914-37347 GCA_013400935.1 Turnix velox
GAGGGCAGGGCGAGAGGGCCGGGGCGGCCGGCGGGGGTTTGCGCGGGGGGCGACGGGCGGAGTGGGCCCTCTGACAGGCCCGCCCTGAGTGGGGGGACTCATGTGTCGCTCTCACTGTGCTCCTCTGTGGCCTTTCCCAGCAAAGTTGAGCAGGCCAATTAAAGGAACTCTAAACTCAAAGGTAGGTCTGTGGTTGCTGTTAGCTTTTCAACGTTCTTCACCTCCCAAATGCTTGGGGTTTGTCTCTCCTCGGCAATAATTTTTTAAAGGAGTGAAAAACTGGTTCGGAGACAGGCCAGCGCCCTACTTGTTTGTCTTGGTTTTGCAGGATTACTGGTACTGTAGGCGTGGGAACTCTAAAGTTGGTCTTTGAGCTGCTACTGTATTGTGCCTTTGGATTTTAGGGTTTGGACCTTTTTTTTAGAGAGGTGCACGTGTGGAAATGTATGAGAAATACACACACAGCTCGTATGACCGGTTTTCACTTGCTGCAGTTTGTGGTAGCTGCCCTTAAGTAGTTCATCTGAAACTTTTTCTGTACAGTCAAGAGTCCTAAAGCATTTTACTGTGTTTCATGGTACTGTAATGATTTGATACTGAACTTGATGTAAGTTCTTAAGTGCTTAAAAGTTTTATAGCCCCTGTGGATTGTCTGAGGAATATAGTAAATGGATTGTGAAGTTAACACATAGGATTGTTGCTTTGGAGAGATGTTTTCTAATACAGGTTTGTATTCTATCAGAATAAGGCAGGATGTAGCGTGATGTTTGGAACTGTCTTTAACTTTTGTAAAACTGTAAATTCTACCTTGTGTAGTGTTTTCTTTATCCCCTTTTCTGGTGCCAATGCAACTTAATAGATTTATTATTTTCTGAAGTTTTAAAAGGAAGTAAAAGATAATAAGATAATATTGTAAAAAAGAATATAACAAAGACTTAGTAAGCATACAGTTCTCTAACCAGTGGCTCATAAATGCCATGTACCTATTCCTGTAGTGAGAAAGCTCAACAAGCTCTGTTATCTATTCTATTACTGACAAACCAGCCACAGCATGTACAGCATCTTACTCTGAGTCAGTTACTGAGTTGTACATTAGGGGAGAGTGTTGTAGAATACGGGGTAGTAGGGGAAAGTGAGAGGCAGTGTGGGTGAGGAGACAGAGGAGTGGTTGCAGAATGTAAATCTAAGGAATTTCAGTACCTTGACTTTGCTGTTCACAATAACAACTATTTTGTCTGTGCTGCCTTTTTTTTAAGGCTGCAGAACTTCGAGCTTACCTGAAATCCAAAGGAGCAGAAATCTCTGAAGAGAATGCAGAAGGTGGACTTCATGTGGACTTGGCTCAGATCATTGAAGTCTGTGATGTGTGCCTGAAAGAGGATGACAAAGGTTTGCATCTTGAAGTTTTACTAGTTTTGAAAACACTGATGTTAGGCATTAGGTTTAGCAAGCTGTACTAGTTGGCAGAACTTGAAGGTGCATTTTTATAAAACTAGAAGTGCTTATTTCCATCATTGCCATGTTTAGTTTGCATGTGCTCTACCTTGCCCTTCTCCAGACATCCAGCGCCTTGTGAAGAAGTTGGAAATGAAGCTAAACTGTGTTTGTTATGAGGCCATAACAACTTGTGTATAAAATAGCTTTTCTCTTTGGCGTAAAAAAGGGTGATGAAAATGGCTATGGTGCTGCAGATTAACAAAAAGTAAGATAACAACAATTATGCAAACTAGACATTCTTAAGTAGGAGGCCAGAAGTTCAAATTAATATTATCTGAAATAATTATCTGTAATAATCTGATTAATATTATCTGAAAACGCTAGCATTTTCAGTAGATAGTAACTCTTTTAGTTGTGACTGTGACGCAATTGCATTGATACGTTTTTGTGCCACTTGTAATGTTGCAGGACCTTTAAATGATCTTTCTGGGCTTGCTCTGTTGTATATAAATTCTGTTTAGAACCTTTGTATGTAAAATATTACTTGCTAATATGAATTATGTGTAAGTTTTGAAAGAGTGCATGGCTCATCTGAAGAGAAGTGATGAAGATTATTTTTCATGTTGCCTTATACTGCAGGCAGATGAATATGAAATACTGGAGAAACTTAGCTCTGATCCTTGATATTCAGGTGTCATTTCAGGAAATAAATACTGCTTTCCATGTATAATAAATTTTCTTATGCTTTGCATAATATTTGGGCAGACTGAGAAAACACAAAACCTATCTGGTCCTGTTTGGAATAGATGGAACACCAAGCTTAAAACAGGAGCTGGAGAGGCTTTTGAACATGCTCAGTTCTTCAGGGAATTTTCCCTGTGGTCTAGGTTTCCTTGTTCTCCTGGTGAAATGTTTTATTTCACTTGAGCATTACATGTTAATAGTCTCACTTGAGGACTGTGGCACAGCTTTCTGGCTGTGCAGGAGGAAAATGCTGCTGCTTCTTTAACACCAGACTTCCTCTGACTTCTCTTTTGTGTGAATGGAGAATGCAAAGCAAGTGTGATGAAAAAACAAATTCTATTTTGATGTTAGAGTTAATTCTTGCTTTATATGAAGATGTGTTGGTAGAAGACCACATGAGCCACCTCTCTGTACATTCTGATGAATATCCACCTTTGTTATCTTGTCATTTTCTTTCTTTTGCAATTCTTGCCAATGAGGGGAGTCATTGATAGCAGAAGTAACTCCAGTTCTAAAGAGTTGCTGACAAATTGCTCTTTGCAGTTATTAACGGCTACATGTTTTGCTTTTTGCAGATGTTGAGAGTGTGATGAACAGTGTAGTCTCTTTGCTTCTTATCCTGGAACCTGACAAACAAGAAGCACTGATTGAAAGCCTTTGTGAGAAGTTAGTAAAGTTTCGGGAGGGAGAGCGCCCATCTCTTAGATTGCAGCTGTGAGTATTGTGGAGAGGTGTCTCACACTTGTGTCTTTAAATTCAAGTTTAAGGGTTCAAGGGTCATCTATTGCACGATGCAATCTTTTACCTTCTTTTTCCCTTTCATAAAAGTACCAATATAATTTCTCTGCTTGGATATTAGAAAGTTAAAATGCAAATGCATAGAGTTTTCAGCTTGTCTGCTGAAACCAAACTGGAAGGCTTTGCAATTCATAATGGGTGTTAGGTGCCACCAGGTGCTTTGTGTGTACTAACACATATAGTAATAGAAACATGTATGTGCCCTCCAGTGAAGTTTTTTGACACCTCTTTAACTCAAATTTTCCCATTGTTTGTGGTTTAGACTGAGCAATCTCTTCCATGGTATGGATAAGAACACTCCTGTGAGATACACAGTGTACTGCAGCCTTCTCAAAGTGGCCTCATCATGTGGTGCCATCCAGTACATTCCAACTGAACTAGATCAGGTAATTAACATGGTGCTTCATGTTACAGCTTTTGCATTAATGATCTTGCATCTCACTGTGTATTAACCAGAGTTGATGGAAACTGACTTTGTTATAAAATGCCAGAGCCTAGCGGAATGAGAAATGCAGAATATAGAGTTTCTTATCTTTTTAAACATCTGTCTACAGAATCTAAATCAAGCTGCCATTTTTTTTCTATTTCTGATGGTGAACATGGTTCAGTTACGTCTATTTAATTCCTGTGACAGCCAGGAGTGAATTACTGAGTTCTTGTCCCTTGCTCTGGAATTGTACCTTAGAAGTACTCATCCTTATTCAGGATTTAATGTGGAGGGCAAAGCCTTTGTCTGCTAACAGGAAAACTTCCATGAATGGGGAGCCCAAAAGTCAGAGGATCCAAAGGAGAGCTGTCTTTGCAAGATACGTTCAATGCTTTTCTGCTTGAAAGAAGATAAGTATCGTCAGTGTCATTTTAGTCTTTTCTCCAATGCTTGTTTTCCATGTGTTAGGTTCGAAAATGGATTTCTGACTGGAATCTGGGCACAGAGAAAAAGCACACTCTTCTAAGACTGCTGTATGACGTCCTAGTAGACTGCAAAAAAAGGTATGAAAGGCAAGTAATAGATAACTGCATTTTAAGTTGATGTATCGTAAGCAATGTGTAGGGAAAGTATTACAGCACTTTCAATCTGTACTGAAAAGTCAATCCAAATATACCCATGTTGGTAGTGTTTTTTTCATAAACATTTTTAAGCTCTCTTAGATAAAACCAGTGTTTCCAAGAATATGATAGCTGCAAACAACACACTCCCAAAATAAAACTATTCCATTCTATAAATATTAATCTTGGAGCATTGTAATGTTATGCCAAGTTTTTTATTTAATTGCTCTTCTGACATGCTAGTGCATGGTAGTGCTATCTCTTATTTAGTGATGTTGGAAGGCTTATCAGTTAACAGCATCAGTCATTTTGATTTTTGACATTAACTTTAGGACAGAGCTTTCCACTAGTTATGGGAGTCATCCTGCTTGGCCAATTTAAATTATTATCCTGGATCATAAGAAGCAACTCTGATGTAACAAACTTGGCAGATCAGCGTCTTCTGGCATGTAAAGTAATCCCATGTGTATCATCCTATAAATTAATGGAAGTCTTAACTGAGAGATGTCATCAATTTGTCTGAATGGTGTATTGGCTGCATTGAGCTACAGAGATGGGCTGGTGTCCAGAAGTAGTTTCAGGCTATCAAAACTGTCATTGCTGTAGTTTGTACTCCTGTACCCCCTATTCCTGTGCTGTCCCCTCCAGCTACCAGTGCCTGGGTGTGTTTGTGCTGGTGCAGGCATTTGTGCAGTTGCAAGGTGGATTGAACTGGAGACATGACCTTGCCAGGCGAAAAAAAAAAAAAAAAGGCAATCGTGAAGCTGTCTTAGGAGGAAAAGAGTTTCTTCTGGCAGGAGAGTGAGCTTGTGCTGACCTGGTGAAATTGTAGCCTGGAAATGCTGTGACAGTACATTGTGATCATTTTTAACTAACATCAGTTGAATCATAGAATAGTTTGGATTGGAAGGGACCTTAAAGATCATCTAATTCCACCCCCCCGTGCAGGGATACCTCCCACTAGACCAGGTTACTCAGTGCCTCATCCAGCCTGGCCTTGAAAGCCTCCAGGGAAGGGGCATCCACAACCTCTCGGGGCAACCTGTTCCAGTTTTTTATCACCCTCACAGTAAAGAACTTCTTACCTCCAGCCTAAATCTACCCTCTTCAATTTACATTTGTTATTCCTAGTCCTTCCATCACATATCCTATTAAGAAGTCCTACCCCTGCCTTTCTGTAGACTCCCTTCAGGTATTGAGAAGCTACTATGAGGTCCCCCCTGAGCCTTCCTTTCTCCAGGCTGAACAACCCCAACTCCTTCAGCCTGTCCTGCACTACATCAGATTTCTCAGAGCCTCAGCAAGCCCTTACGGTGAGAATGGATTTTTTCAAATCCATGGGGATTTCAGGTGGAGTAGTTATATTTTAGGCTACAGCATTATTGGGAGTTACTAAGCCTGTTACTAATATTAAAATGCCTTTGCAGTGATAGAATGACAGTTTTCACGTAGTCAGAATAATTTTGGAAATGTTAGTAGAAAAACCTTACATATTGCTGAGTGTTTACTATGTTTCAGGAGTTTTACCTGGATACTCTGTAGTGCTCATACTTAATAGCTAAGTATTTTTATCTAGTCTTGCTATTAAATCTGTGGATTAAACTTACAATTTTTGTTTCCAATTCTCTCAAACTCTTCTACCAAATGTGTTTTACATACTATTAGTAGGTGTTATTTCTAAGTTAGGCATGAGAAACTTTGACAAAGAGGAGTGGTGCGTGACTCCTGCTCTCTTTCGTTGCCATCTGTCGCAGAGAGCTTTGCACTGAATGGGGCAGTTTTTCAGAGCACTTAAACTTCTCTTCAGAAAAGAAAACATGAAGTGACCCCAGCACCTTTGACCTGGTTCACTCTCCTGGATCAGTGGGCAGTATTTGCAATAGTATGGGAAACTCACAGCAGCATTCCAGCTTTCACACTCAGGAATGTTGCTGTATCGAGCAGCCTGGGAAGTTAAGTGGGAATTGAAAAATAGGATATCTTGGTTACCCTGTTGATTTATAATCAAGGGAAGAGAGTACATTGTTGGAAAGAATTGAGTTAAATATTTTTTTGTTAATTTTATGATTTACATTCACTCAGCGTGGCCAAAGAGATGGTTTTCCATAGCTAGTAGTTTTGCCCTATGGATAACTTGAGGAAAAGTAGTGAACAGATTGGTGGCTTATGAGAAGTAGATCATCCAGATACTCTGTGACTTGTTCCTTTTCGTGCAGTGCTAAGAGAAAGCTTGTTTTATAAAATCTTTTCCTGTCACTTTCTGGTTGAAGTTTTCTTCTTTCTGATGATCAAAATTATCTTGGTCTCTTCAAAGAGAGATTTTTACCTTATGATCAATTGAAGAAAAATGGATGATGGAAACTGGAAAACATCTGGCTGGTGTGGCTTGTTTCTGAGATCTGTATTTGGTAGTTGGACTTTGCCAAGAGATCAGTTTCTTTCTCTGCTGCTTATGCTCCTTGCCTTAAAGGTTCTTCAGTAGAATTTTGTACCTTAGCTGCTTTAGTCTTCAGCTTCATGCTGTGTTGGTGTGAAGCAGCAAAGTACCACAGACTATTTTCTTTTCCAGCTATAGATGGAGTGTTACAGGTGTGCATGGCTTGTGCATAGCCAGAGAGTTGTGTTCTGCTGTCAGCCCCTGAGTACTGCTGCTCTGGTTGTTAATACCTGTAGCAGAAAGCTCAGCATGTTGGGCACCTGCAAAATAGTGCTTTCATTGCATTTTAATTCCATTTAATGTGATGCGATGTAGATTTGATTCATTCTAACTTCTTACTGAGTTTCTGAATGCTCTATTTTCTTTTCTTCTTTTTATCTACCATCACTCTTCAATTCTCACTGGCTTTTTGTCAAGTTCCCCATCTAGACTGTCACGTGGAGCCACTTGTGCAAGCTGTCTTGCTAGAAAAAATGCTCACATTTGCATCTTAGGTGAGATATGTGTTTAGCAATGAGGTTTGGTAAAGTAATGGGCTGTATTACTTCAAGCATCCTAATTTATGGTAGTAGTCTGACACTGAACAGAATGAAGAAAATTAAAAGGCCTGCCTTATTTGCTGAGGCTCACAAGAATTTAGCACAGAAAGTTTGGGAGGGTTTTATAGCTTACATATGTTTCCTAGAAATATAAGTAGGGGGATAAAAAAGGTTGGGGGGATTGCAGATGTATTTGAAAATAGTTAAGTGCATAGTTTGGGATTTTTTTTTCCCCCTAAGAGAAAGACAGTTCCAGAAACATGGTTCTGAAACGTGTAAGAGCAACTATTGAAAGGTTGTATTAAATAAGTAGATTTGTGTTATTAGGTTTAGTAGCACATGAGCTGAAACTCTTTGAATGTCTGCATAGTTTCTTTCAGTCCTGTATTAAGCTGGTTCTTGGTGTTTGCTAGAACATCTAGTGTTGATAAGAATTCACCAGTGCAAAATCATAGTCTGCCATAGACTGATGTATATGCAAATAGTTCTCTCATATTTAAAGCTGTCTAAACTTATTTCACTGAAGCTATCCATCCATCTCTATATCAAGATCAGTTGTCACAGCAAAACACAGTTGACTTCTTCAGCATCTACATTCATGAACATAGTTCTGGAGTAATGAGTGGGTCCTGAAGTCTGTGCCCAAGGCTGGAAAATTTGTCTTCACCCAGTGTACATCTAGATTCAATGTGATCTTGTTTGTTTCCCAATTCTTAATATTTGTACTGAGATCTGTTCAGTTCTCTAGAAGCACAAAACACAGGCCTGTGTTACAAAATGCGTTAAACCTGTATCACAGCACAGTACATACACAGCTTTTTCTTTTAAGGAAAGTTTTTGTAGGCCTATAAGACCACACAAGAAAAGTCCCCACTCTGGAAAGTAGCAGCCAGCCTTCCTCCTGACCGTTGAGGAAGTACCTCCTAGTGAAACAGTGGCCCATCGTGTTCAAAGGGAATGGTGAGATGGCATCAGCAAAATGTTCTCTGCATAGAAGAGCTGGCACAGCCTCCTTTTTAATAGTTAACCAGAATTCCTTAGAAATTGGAAATAGCTTTTTGTGTGTATACAGACAGCATTTTCAATACATGTATTTTTTGCAAAAAAATTGTAAAAAAGCATCAGCAGCTGATGAGCGTTTGTTCACTAGTGATGAGGATTGTTACATGGAAATAAACTGGCTGCTTAGTTTCATCAGTAAAATGAGCAGCTTTCATTCTGAATACTTGGAAGAGAGAATTCATGGAAAAGATAGCTTTTATACAGCCACTTTCCTTACCATAAATATTCTCTAAGATATGCCACTGTACATTTGAAATAAACTTTGCAGTGCTACTTATTCTGCAGTGATTAAATCCAGATGTGCACAAGAGGAGCATTCTAGTGAACCTTACAAAGCTCAGAAAGCTTTTTCCATGTCCAGCAGGTAATTTATCAATTTAAGAGAATGAAATGAAGGGTGAAGATAAACATTTTGTAGAACAAAAATTGAAAGAATACTTCTAGTTAATTTGTTCTCTCCATTAGAATTAAAATGGACCATCTACATCTTTTCAAGTGTAATTTAATTTGACCTATAACATCATGATGGAATTATTTAAATATTTGAGTGTCTTGTTTGAACAGTTTTTTTCAGCAGTCACGAGGTAACTTTGTTTTTCTTCTGTAGTGACACTGCAGCAAAAGTAATGGTGGAGCTACTGGGAAGTTACACAGAGGACAATGCTTCCCAGGCTAGAGTTGATGCTCACAGGTAATACTGACATCCCAGTTTCCTTCCAAGTAGCTTTTTCTCAGATGCTGAATTGGATAATTACAGCAATAACTTGATCAAGAATTTATCTGCAGAGCCTACAGTGTGTTTGTTTCTTTTAAGCAGTCAGGTTTATGCCCTTGTGTGAGCATCCAGGTGTATCTCTGGTCATTGCTGATGGAGAGCTCAGCCTTGGGTCAAGACTTCAACTGTGCAGTCAAAATGGAATTGCCATCCTTTATTTGAGATGTTTACTTAATGATTTTTTACTTTTCAAGTAGCCCATTCTGCTGAAAATAAATGCTTACTCTCTTTTCTGTGAGCAAGTACAAAGGATGTGAAGAACACTGGAATAAACTTAATTGTTGGATAAGATGGAAGTAAAGATGGACCCAAATTAGTAGAAGCTTGTATTTTGACATTCTGTCTCTCATGAATCTCCTTGGTAATTAGATTTTTAGCAAGTTGTGTAGTTCTACTGAGTGTGGACAAGCGGTGGTTCTGAAGGGAGCTGTTTATACTTGAGTATGCAGGAAAACTGGGATGACTCACTTTGAAAATTAAAGCCTCTGTGCATAAATGAAAACTTCAGTGACTGCCCTACAGCAATGGGAGCATGTCTGCTTAGGGGTGCTACATTGCTGCATCTCTGCAGGCCTGAGGTGGTTCTCAGTGGATGTTTTTTGTGGCAGGATGTGGTCCATGCTCTTGGAGTACCTGTGGCACTCAATAAAACCTTTCATCCAGAGTTCTATTGTCTTAAATTCTGGAACCACAACTGATAAATCATAGGCCTTGCACTGTTTGGTGGTTTTCTCTGTTTTGTGTCACATATTTAAGTATAATTAATCTCCCTAAACAACTTAATGCTACAAAATTTTAGTAGAATAGTAAAAACACATGTAGGAATGGAGGCTGGGCTGGAAACAAACACATAGATGGACACACTAGGGTGATCTGTAGTCTTAGTGCCTGGCAGGTTTCATTTGTGATCCTGGGCAAGTTACTCAGTGCTTTCTGTTCTTGTTTTTTCCATCTGCAAAATGATGATTAAAAATGGAATGTGATGTGTTTTACATTTAAGAATAACTGAAAACCCTTGGGTATTTTGTAAAAAGCAAGAAACAACAAATTGAGTTGCACTTACTCATGAAAATGTCTACAGCTGTAAAAACAAGCCTTTTCCTTTTCTAATTAGATGTATTGTACGAGCACTGAAGGATCCAAATACCTTTCTCTTTGATCATCTTCTTGCCTTAAAACCAGTGAAATTTTTGGAAGGAGAACTTATTCATGATGTAAGTAACTTTATTTTTGCAACATAGTTTGTTATCTGTAGAGTGTCTTGTTCTATTAACATTAGAATAGTTATCTATGTCAGTTAGATTGAGCTGACATGCACTATTTAATGCTTTAAGACTGAAAAGCTTAAAATATTATATATTAAATGTTTCCCTTTTGAAATTTCATTAAACTGAATTACAAATCTTGCCCTGTAGTGAAATTGCCTCTCAAGCCTGAAGAAGGCAGTGAGGTCAGCACAGATCACCCTCACTTACTGCCAGGAGACAGAATTTCAGTTCTTAATGCTTTATTTTTCTGTTCAATACCAATATATTTTATCTGTGTATCTGTCCAGTCTGCAGGGAAGCAGAGATAATATTTAAAGCTATTATATTTGTTTTCCATTTTCTAGCTTTTGACAATTTTTGTAAGTGCTAAACTAGCATCCTATGTCAAGTTTTATCAGAACAACAAAGACTTCATTGACTCCCTTGGTAAGTTTTCAGATCATTACATTTCTGTGTACATGGCTTAAAGTACATAAGCCACAAAGTGCTTTTGGTTTAACACATGTGTTGAAGCCAAGGAAATTTACTGGGAATTTTTATGAATGGATTATAATTTGTAGGTTCTGATCTCTGCTGGGTTGTAAAAGCACTATCTAACTGCATTGGAGAACAAGCTTGTTTATGGGTTTGGAGGAGAACTGTTTTTCCACACTTACTTTTTTTGAATCTTTTGGCAGGGGAGTTTTAATGCTTTGATACTCAGAGCTAGGCCAAGAACCTCAGCATCATCGAGTAAGCCAGCAGCTTGTATAAATAGGTTTTAGGGTTTTTTTTACGAATAAGGACTTTATAGATAAAACATGCAAAGTGTGGGTGTGCGTGACTGCATGTGCTGATGCATTAGACCCAGTAGGCTGCAGTCTGTCCCAGTTAATTTGTTTCATCACATGAAGCAATGTGTTGGAATGTTAATGCCAGCACCCTCTTTATTTACACACTGTGGAAAAAAGGAGTAGTAATTAACACTTTGACACTCCCCCGTTGATGTGTAATTGACTGTTTCAAAGGAGCACTGGTTCATAAGCTATTGCATGCATTAAAATTACAGTTTTTTTATATTAGTGCTTTTTAGGACAGGGGTCAGTGACAATGCAGAAATTGCTCAATGATGCAGATTTTTTTATTACTGCATTAAGGTTTTGATATATTGGTAATGAATAAATGTTTCCATAAAAATCAGATTTTAATTTTTTTATAACTTTGATTTTGAAATGACACTTGGGTTGAATGCATTGGAGGAAAGGCAGTTTTGCTAAAACCAAGTTTAGTGCAGCTTTTGGAGACATGCGTTATTTTGTGTAATGGAGTGTGGTGTAATTCTAGGAATAATTACCTTCAAGGCTTTAAAATGCTGGTACTATGAGTATTAAAATGATGGAAGTATCACTGTGATTTTTTTTTTTTTTTTTGTGGATGAATTTAGCAGCAAGTTTTTGGTAGTGCATAAATGTGCTCATGGAATAAGGATACCTTTTGTCATATGTACTTGAACATTAGTTTGGACACATCTTACGCTTTTCTTTCTTAGGGGAAAGTGAGGTTTATATTGTTGTTATTTTTATGTATTGATATGAACAATCTGTTAGTTATTTGTCCACAGAAGCATTTGCTGAAAATGCTGTTATTCTAACATTTTAATAAATTTAGGGGAGATTAATTAGTATTAATCATACTACATACAAGAGTTATGCTTCCTTTAGCTTTGCCTCCTTGTATTTACCTCTGTGAGTATCCAGTGTATGCATTTTCAATATATATAGGATTCACATAATTTCAGTAAAGTATGCAGGTATCTGTATAACTGTTATGAAGAAACAGCTTTACTTCCCATTCTCTTGATATTTTTTTTGTCTGCTTCATGGTGCCCTCAGAAAATTCAGAATGTCTCTGAGCTGTAGACAAGGTAATGATTCTAAGGGAGTGCAGACTGGAATATTGGGAACTTGTTCTGAATGTTTCAGCCTTTGAAAAAGAGGGCAGTTTGCTATGGAAAACAATATAGATGAGCATTAAAAAATTCTTTAGGACACTAATGATTTATTCCCCAAAATAAATAATTTTTTAACTATGCTTTAAACTGGTTAGTTTTTTAAAGTCACTTTCCATTATGATTGTCTGAAAAATACAGGATATCGCTAATAGGATTTCAGTGGCAGCTCAGCATCAGCTTCAGTTGTGACTGCTCCTGGAGCAGGACCAATTACTGCCGATCTGTGGAAGCTGCTCAGCAAAGGCTCCTACAGGTGGCATCAGTTTGTTACCATTTGTTGTTTTATTAATGCTGACAACTTAGGCCAGCAGTAGCATCCTCTGTGTCAACTGCTTCGCCCTGACATGTCCATGTTTGATCTGGTATTATCAACAATCTTTCTCTGAAAGTTAATCAGCATCTCATTTGCATTTGTTAATTAGGGTTAATGTGTGCTAATTGATTTTTTGATGCTTGTAGAGTTCCATTAAAGCCAGTTAGGTATAGTTGCTGGTGCTCCTTGTTGGTGTGAATTATGGTGATCGCATCTTTATTGAGTCAGTGCCAAACAGGGTCCCTGCATCATAATTACAGCTAATTAACACAACATGATGTCCTGCACTAATGTGCTTTCCTGTTAGTGCATGAGTGTTGTAAATTCCAAACTTAAATATTTACTGAAGCAATATGAGTGTATATAATGTCATTCCAAAGCCAAATGACTGACATTCATTTTAAAGAACTTTCTTCTGAATCTTAGTCAGTACCTCACAGAACTTGACTGAGAGATGCCTTGGATGCATCTGAATGTTTTAACTTCATTGATCTTAGACAGTTTTTCAGGAAAAAGTGCAAACCCTTGGCTCGATTCCTTATATTGCTATTGAGCCAGACAATCATGTAAAAGACTAACCTAACTTTTAGGATCTGCTCTTCTATTCTTGAACACTTTTTGCCACAATAGATGCTGTAAGTGTGCAGGCAACAGGTCATGCTTCTTTGCTGTGGTATAAGCAGTTAATTTGGTTCCATAGAATGTTCTTTTAGCACAAAAATACTAGGTTGCTACACCTTACCAAGGGAGGCTGTAAGAAGGTTTTGACGTTACCAGTCACGTGTTCTCCATTTGTTGCTGCACTTGCACCCTCACCATCTAAAATTTTGTTACGGCAATATTTTTTCTGGTTAAAAAAAACCCTGTGTTTCACTTTTTGTAGATGTCCATTACCTTTTACTGATAACAGCTGAGTGTTGATGAATTTCCAAATAAACCAGCTATTTTAGCCAAGCACAAGGAAGATGCAGGAATTAATGTTTTACCTGAGTAATGTTTGTAAGGACAGATAGAGTATTTTCTTGATGTGAAATTAGTAATTTATCCATAAACTGTTGACACATCTATGCAGGTTTATTGCATGAACACAATATGGCAAAAATGAGGCTACTTACTTTCATGGGAATGGCCGTAGAGAATAAAGAAATATCATTTGACACAATGCAGCAGGAACTTCAGATTGGAGCTGATGATGTAGAAGCATTTGTCATTGATGGTAAGAACTGTAGTCCTGTGCCTTATGCAATGTTGATGAACCAGATCTTTTTTCATCAAAACTAATGATAAATATGCAGAGAAAAAGTTATTTTAAATGTCTGTGTTTGTTGCAAGATTATAGAATCATAGAATGTGTTGACTGAGAAGGGACCTTCAGAGATCTAGTCCAATCACCCTGCAGTGAGCAGGGACATCCTGCACTAGATCAGGTTGCTCAGAGCCTCATCAAGCCTAACTTGTATGTCTCCAGGGATGGGGCCTCCACCACCTCTCTGGGCAACCTGTTCCAGTGTCGCCACCCTCATAGTGAAGAGCTTTTTCCTAATGTCTAATCTAAACCTGCTCTGCTCTAGTTTCAAATCACTACCCCCTGTCCTGTCACTGCAAGCCCTGGCAAACAGCCCCTCCCCAGCTTTTCTGTAGCCCCTTCAGTTAGTGGGAAGCCACTATGATTTCTCCTTGCAGCCTTGTCTTCTCCAGGCTGAACAGCCCCAGCTCTCTCAGCCTGTCCTATATCGTGCTTAAAGATGAAATCTGCCTAACTGTTGTCTTTTAAACAATGTTTATCTTTTCAGTGACAGGAACTGTATTTTGTGTAATTCTTTATAGACATACTAAATGGTTTGAAGGTTTAATTTGTCATCTGGTTTTGTTTGCTGTCATTAAAACAGGATGTGTTTGTAGGGAAGTTCATAAAAACTATTCAGGATATTGCTTTAATAGATTGGCACCAAACAATAGGATTCATGCCTGACTTTCATCTCATTAAAGCATGTGGCTTTTCTGCTACTAGACTTGTCCTGTTTGAGTGGCTCAAATGATGACAACTGTTAAAACCAACAGTGAAACAATATTAAGTGAACTACTGTGTTTTTTTAATGCTTGTATTGATCTAATTTTGATCCATTAGTGCAAAGGTATTTAAATTGTATACCATCTTGAAAAGATTGCTCAAAAATGCTTTGCTATTTTGCAGCTGTGAAGACAAAGATGGTGTACTGCAAAATAGATCAGACACAGAGGAAAGTAGTTGTCAGGTAAGACTTAATTCTTCATAGCATTTTGCAGAACTTGGTGTGTTCTAATTATTTTGCTTACATTTGTAGAATATTTTAACTAGAAGCAAGGTATTGTTCCTAGCAGTTGCTGATAGTTAAATAGTTTCTATTTATCATAATTTTATTAAAGCTCATACTGAATGTGATTAGCTTATTTAATGAAAGAGTCCTATTTTCCAGCACATTTCATTTAATGACCTAATAGTGACAGGAATACTAATGACTGTTTGCTTTAAATATTTGGGAAGGCTACAGAATGTTCTAACTGGTTAAGTGCAGCCCTACATATATAGAGAGAAAATAAAAAAATTCCTATTCAGTTCATTTGTGAGAGTAAAGCAATGCTAGAAAAGGATTACTGGGTGAGGATGACTCTAATAATCATCTTCCAATTTTGTTTTACTTCTCCAGTCACAGCACACACCGGACTTTTGGAAAGCAGCAGTGGCAGCAGTTGTATGACACTCTAAACACCTGGAAACAGAATTTGAATCAAGTGAAAAACAGTCTCCTCAGTCTCTCAGAAACCTAAAAATCCCTTTTGACCTAGTAATGTCACAAAAGATGAAATTTATTCCAGACTTTGACAATTCATGAATGTTTCCAAAATGTATGCAATTGGTTTGGTTTAAAGAAGCTAAATATTCTAAATCTCAGTCCAGAAAAAGCAATAAAACTAACATGGGAAAATATCTTCTGTTGACTCATCTCGCATATTTTGCAACAATGAAGAGTAGTGATATTGGTTACACTTCTTTTGTTCTTGTTTAAGTTTACAATATGGGGATCTTTCTTTTCAAGAGGTGTAGGAAGGAAAGAGACTAGCAAAATCATAGTGCAAGTAATTGTAAAGTAAGGAAAAAAAATGTTTTTATCCCAGGGGAGGAAAAATCTGAACCAGTTGCAAATGAAGCTTTGTGAAGCAAGATCTGCTGCCTGATCTCTGTATGCTGTAGCATTGAAAGAGACCTTATTGATGCAAAACCAAAATATATGTTGAAATAATTTGTCAGTGATGGAATGCAGAAACTGTTGCTGTTCTGCCACTTGGAACTGCTATCAGTGACTATAAATGTTTGTAGAAACCATTTATTTTGGAACAGTTGCAGCTAATTTTGCTTGAAAACTGAGTGAGGAGTGTGACAGAGAAATGCAATGGAAGTATTTCAGCCAAAACCTCTGAGGAGCCAGAGTATAGATATTAAAACATTAACTTGTGAACTTTTTAACTTTGGGCAAAACCCCTAACAACTTGGATTTGATTGCAACTAGCATTATTAATGGGGATTTTGTCAATTTTTTAAATATAAAGTTCTATATTCTCTATTAGACACGGAAGCAGAATGCATTTATACCATATTCTATAGGAAAACCTCAACTAATTTGTGTTACGAAAGTGATTTATCTGTTCCCAGAAGAAATTCTTTTTGTCTCCTGCCACTGATGTTCATTGGCCTTCTTCATATTTTCTTTTTCTTGCTGAATGAATTCTCTCCAAATTCAGGAATTTCTCAGTTTCTTCTGTTTGATCTTGGGCAATGGAGTTATGAATAGAACAGCTGTCCTCAGCTCGGAGTATACTTGCACTTCTTGCTGGAGTGGCAGCAACATTTGAAGACTTCTGCTCCTGCTGTAAAGCAGTAAATTCTTCTTTCACCTGACAGAGGACAAAATTAGTTAATAATCCAGTTAAATTAAGGTACAAAGGTTCAAATTGTTGTATTTTGCTGAACATTAAAGCAAGCAAGAAAACATGAACAGAAAGATAAGTAATTTGGAAAAAAATGTGTTTAATTTTAAGTGCTTCAGCTTTAATTTAGGAAACTTGATAATGACAAATACTTTTTACAAACCAAACCTTAATGTAAAACTTAGTAAGGAAGGATATGATTAAAAGAAGACCACCTTGTACTGGAATGCAGATTAGCAAAATAAATAGTTTAATTAAAGAGTTTAATGTTGCAATTGACATTTCTATTGCTATGCAAACATTTGATTAACAAAACCAAAATCATAAGGTTTATAGTGTTAACTCCCTCTCTGCTTCACCTTATAAATTGGAAAGCAAACATTAACTAATGCAAGGCCTGCAATAGATAAGGGGTTTTATGTTAAAGATCTTGTTCTTTGCATAGTTTTAATTAGTATTTGATAGATACTTTCTATCTAACCAAATCAAACACATCTGGCAACACAGTAGGGAGAGATTTTGTTTGAAGGACAAGTTCTTGGTTCATATCCCAAATTTCTGTGGCTCTTGAGGAGGGCAGTGTGGAGTCCCAGTCTGAGCAGGGCAGCACAACAGCCACATCACAACACACAGCTAGTGCTGCACTGAATATTGGAGAGGTGCAGTGTGTAGTGTCTAATATCCCACTTTGTCTAATGCCCTAACCCAGCTAACTTTAAAGATTTTGTGCCTTAATCAGGCTTGTCTTTAGCCCATGAATTTTGTTTATAAAAAAATAAAAAATTTGAAGATGGAAGATCTATATTGAAACAGCAGGTTGTTACGTGCTGATATTTAGGAAGTTTTCCTTCCACAGTGCACAACCATTTCTTGGAGGTCAAATTACAAACAGTAATATATCAGAAGATACTGATACTTCAGGTCAATAGTGACTAATCTTCATTTCAAGGAAGAATGAATTTCTGCATTTTAGCAGTAAAATTTTCAAATTGTTAATTTTAGTGGCCTATGCTTTTTCTCAGGGACCTCAGAAACGAACGTATCATACTGCTTTATAAGCCCCTAGTCAAAATCTCTATAGAATAGAACACGGGGCTACATCTGTCCTGTAGTAGTAATCCAAAATAAAAACTTTCATTTAGGTCTTTCACACCTAGTGAAATTTTACAGTGAAATAAAGCTATTTCTTGTTACTTGAATTTTACTGAAGAGATGAAGCAATTAGACCTCTCAGGAGAAGTGATTGCAGTTAGATTATATACATGGTGTTTTAATACAGTTCTATAATAGTGAGTTTAGAATAAAGCTTTAAAAATAACCACTGCTGTCAAACTAAAAGGCCTCAGCATGAAAATAAAATACAAGTAAAATGTCTTACCACCTGCTCTATCTGTAAGACACATATGCATTAAAAACATTCATTACTGTGTGTCTATCTGTATAGTGTTTAAACAGAGCTGATGCTGCTTGTTTCCTCTCCGCTTGATACTCAAGGCATATACAGCCTAATAGTTAAAACAATTCTTCATGTTTTTACAGAATTGTAAGTGCACCTGTAGCATCTCTCTTTAATTTTTGTCATGTTTTAAGAGTACTGTACTTTGGTTGAAGAAGATAACCCAGTAAGTCTGCTTTAGTTACGATCATGTGTGCTGGTCAAAACAAATAAACTGAGCAGCAAAAGAGGCTGCTGGGCCTATTTTGAGTCATCTCCCAACAGCTTTTCCATATCAGTCATAAAAATGACAAATATAAAGGACAGAAGTTATTAGAATGACATCAACACAGAAGGGAAAGCGTGATCTGCAATATCCCAGGCTGAGATTTCATAGATTAAGCAATCTAAGGTCAAACCAGCAAGGTTCTCGACTATCTCAGCTTTTTCTGCACAGGCATGTAAGGAGCTTTGCTTTGAAGGTGACCAAATAGATACTAACCACAATCAGGTAATCAAACAAGACATACTTGAGATATTTTAGTTCACTCTTTTCCCAAAGTTCTCATCTGAAAAAGAGTGAAGGACAACCAGCAAGGGAGAGCGAGTGAAGTGCACTGTTATCAATTCCTGGCTCCACCTCAATGTGAAAAAGTGAGAGACACGCAGTAACTACTTCTATTGTCTGGTGAAAATTTGCCTTGCTGTCATTCACAAATTGCATGTTGAGAAAGCGAGTAGTATAAAGCATCACTCTTCTGAATTTTAGAGACTGTGAATGCTAATGGTATTGAGAGATGATTAACTCTGCTGAAGTTTGCCAACTTTGTCACTCAAAAATTCTATGCCCCTTGACCTCAAGACTCCTCCAAAACACACAGCCTGTGTGAAATACCTCTAGAAAGGAAGTTCAATTGCAGTTGTAATTTATTGTATCACTTCTGAATAATATCAATTAGGTCAAATTCTAATACAGCAGTTACAGCACCCCAGGCTTAACAGATCTAAGAATGCAGGATGAGCCATTGCTACAGCTATCCTGAATGAAGTTTTCTCGCATCGACATAGATTTCTTTTTCAATCTCTAATATAGCTGTGGCACTAATATGGCATTGATAACTGCAGTATAGAATAAGCTTGGAATCTTAGATAAGCTGAATTTTAAATTTTTCACAGTTTCTCTTGTATAACATGTTCCTGTTAAGTAATAAAGCAAACAATGTTTTTATACGTTTATATACTATTTTTTTTTCTTTTTTTTTAACTCCTACTTTTACTATAGGTGATTATTTTCATTGGGATACACGATGAACTTCTCTTTTCCTCCCCTCCCAAACAGACTGGTTAGCATCTGTTTGATTCATATGCTGTGACTTTTTCCTGCTGCTTTCTATCAACCTTAATTGTGAAAAATGGTGCCTCGTTGCCCTTTTGATATTATTTTGGAGATTGACTCAGTCTTAAAGTATCCAGATGCGTACAGTTGTATAAATATCTGTGGAATTAGCTCACTGAGGTCTGGTTTGCAATATTTTTAATTGACTTACATGTTCTGTGGGAAAAGAAGAATCATAAAAAGTCTTTGCTGTAGCATTCCTCTCTTCACTTGGGTCTCCCTGGGTGTCTCGGTGGATACTGGAGGCATTCACAGTGTCGGCAGCTCTGTTAAAGCTGGTAGAACCTGATTGACAAAAAGGAAATGGTAGTAACTGCAATTTAGTCTCTAGGCACTAATTGTAAACTAGCTAAACTTCTGCTTTACCTCTGTTCTTAAAAAAATCAAACATTTATGTTTTAAATCACTAGCTATTGCAGGGTTTTCCTTTTTTTCTTTCACGTTTTGTCTCTAAAGACATTTCTCAATTTTGATTTTAAAAAATTCATATAATTTTCATATACTAAGTTAATGACAAAATTGTGATAGACAGAAAATTCTGGATATTGTAACTGAATATATTTTTTCAAGAAGTATTTGAGACTCACCTTCAAATAATGATAAAACACATAAGTACTTCTGTCCTGACATCATATTCCAGGGTGACTTTCTTAATACAGTCTAAAACCAAAGTTTTTCTAGACAAATGAAGAGCATCTTTTACCTAGTCTTTTTGTAAATGGCTGTACCTAATATTTCAGGAAATCAAGCTATAGCTGTCTGCTGGAGGTAGGAAGGTGCATTAATCACAGCAGAGTATAAAGCTCCAATCTGCAGTGGCCTTATGCACTGACAGCAGACTGTTGAAAGCAGTATCAAGTTCCTTGTGAGATTAAAACATAAGCACCCTTCACAATTACGCACAGCACAAACAGTAGCTGCTTTGTCACTAAAACAGATTCCTGTGGATCACTGCAACAACAGTGAAATCTTCATTTTGCTATCAAAATACATGTTGTCTCATGATTATGTAGTACTTAATTAAGAATACTGTCTTTTTATCTTGGGGCAGGAGGAGGGAAGACTGTACTGATTTGGGAGATGGGGGAAAGGGAGGAGAAGAGTGCCCTGATTTAAGGTTGTAAGTTTGTGTTTGTTTTCTTTTCAAAGGATTCTCTAGCAAGATACTGTCCATTCCCAGTTCATTCCTGTATTTACTGATGTGAAGAAGCTGCTCTCTGGGAACCAGAGAGGTTTGCAATGCTCTTCAGTAATGCTCTGGGTCTCCCATATGCACCAATGTGCTTCAGGAAGTAAAAAAAAAAAAATTTCTGGATATCAGGGATTTTACTCCAGATTCGGTAAAATGTCCAAAAACAAAGCTTCCAAATCTTGGAAGCTGCAGTGTTTGCACCACAATACCCTCTAAGCTAATCATAGAGTAAGACTCTCCAGAAGAGGGACAGGATTCAGAAAGGTCAGCGAGCTGAAGCAAGGACCTGTCTAAAAAAAGGCAGCAGGGTGAGAATGAGAGGCACTCAGACCAAGTTTCTCACTGTGAACTTTTGCTAGAATCCAACACACATCTGGTGACTGTGAGGAACTGGCGTTCTACTAAAATCCCTGCCAACTCCTTTGGATGAACCCTCAGAATCACTTCTTGGACTTTTATTGCCATATAACTAAAATTTCAGTAGGTTTCAATTTTTCTGATGCAATGCTAAATTTAGATGCAGAAATAACACATTTTAATAATTTTTCTAAGTATATTCAGTACATGCTTCAAAACATAAATGCCTGTTTTTCTTACCTACTCCTGTTTCTCTTCTGTCAACATTTTCATTGGCATTTTGACACAGCGTTTTTGAAGTAACCTTTGTGTTTTCCACAAAGCATGGTAGTTTCAAAATGAAAGGTTCCTTGGAAGCTGTAGTCTGTGAATCTTGACCTCTCATTTGATTTACTCTTAAACAAGAACCGAGGTCTAAAAAATTTAAGTATACTTGAGTTTTCTCAGCTTTTTTATCTGAGGTTGAAAGATCAAAGGATGACCTTCCACTCATGCTTACTAAATTTCCAGATGTTCTCATGGGTAAAGAGCATGATTCTTTCAGGTCACCCTCAGCAAACTTCCTTCCTGGAACCATTCTGTTCAGTGAGTCTTTTTTCTCTTTTAACAGTGTGTTGTTTGTTGAATTATCGATCTCCAGGGAATGCCCATTTTTGATGGAGTGTATTTGAATATCATCATTAGCTTTTTTACATGGAATCAGTTTATCTATACTGATTCTGTCTGATGCATCTTTTTTATTAACAACTGTTTCAAGAGCATCAGCCTTTACTGGAGATACATCTTCAACAGTCAAAGGGCATGTATTTGTATCACCCCTTGTTTGTTTGCCACTGTCTTGATCAGGCTTCTTGCTGTGCTTGTCATCTACATTCATTCCTCTTTCTGTTTTGGGAGGACATAAATGGAAAGTACCTAAGAGAGACATATTTTCACTGTGTTCTTTTGTGGAATCATTGCTGCTTGCATTATCACAATGAACAGCTGATAAATTTTGAGCATCAATTGCTGGCACACCAGTACTCCTTGTGGCACTATTTCTGTTTACATTTCTGTCACTATCATTGTAACTTCTGTCTTCAGCATCTCCATGTGTCTGCTTAAAGGAAAGCTTATCTCTGTTCGAACCACTTATATTTAACAAGTTTTTTTCTGTTCTATGCAATCCATTACGCATGTAATTGTCACTGTCCAGCAAGCTATGTTTTTGGTGTTCTGATTGAGAATTTTCTTTAGCATAAGATAGGAAGTCAAAACTTAATTCCTTGGCTTGATGATTATCTTTACTTTTCTCACATGCATCATTCTTCACTGTGCAAAGAACCACTTCTGACTCAGGTTTGGGTGCTTCAGGTGTCAGGACACCTCTGTTGTGCTGTATGGTGATTGATGTATTATTTACCTCAGTACAAATTGAATCATCTGTAGTACTGCACAATTCCTCCTTGCTCGAGTGTGTATCCTCACCTGCATTTTTCTGGCAGACACCTGCAGTTTCAGTACTGTCTAAAAAGAGCTTTCTTTTTTGTGTGTGGCATGCTGCCTGTAGCTCAAGGCCCTCCTGTAGCTTTGTTTCTAATCTTGCTTTTTTTTCCTCCAGTAATGTTCTACGTATTGTTCCCAGCTTTTCTGCTTCTTTGCACTCAATGACATGTATTTCTGAGGTCTGTCCTTGGGTAATTAAATCACTATCTGTGCAGAGGGTATTCCTGGGAGAAGCCTCCCTTTGCTTTTCTTCAACATTAATTTCATCCTTAAGACTGTTTTCAAGAACTTGTAAATCTGTTAGAGTAAGTGCATTTTCTAGTTAGTGACAGATAACCCAGAGGCTATGTAAAGCTTTACTTTTACAGTTTGAAACTTCAAAAGAGATAGACTCAAGATTGGTATCAATACTGATTTTTCTTATCTCTCATTATACACACAAGTCTATCAAAAAGTTACTTAAGGTAAGTAATGTATTATGGTAACTTGCAAAATATTTATTAACTGCTCAAACAGAAAATATATTGACATTCTGTAGATTTTAGATATGGCTTATAAATGAAATAGTTCCCAACTGATATCTAACAGCCCTTCTATTGAAAGGTTTCCTTGTTATGAAGTTATAGCACATCCTTCATCAACTATTTAGTGCCTTTGTGAAGTTTAGGCCACTGGTTACTGGTGCAATTCTGCTGGTCTTTATTTTCGAAAGTGGCATTTGCAGTTACAAAATAAAACTGTTTAAAGGGCTGTACTGACACAAAAAGGAATATTATGATAGTGGGATAGTGAGGAATAACAAGGATTTTTATATCACAAAGGTGTTTTCTGAAAGATGCACTCAAGGGCTGTGACCGCTGATCCTTTAAAGCAGTGACTGCAGTTAAGAAGCTGTTCAGTTTCCACCTCTCATTGTTACAATTTTAGAGACTGAGCATCAGACACAAAAGTACATTTCTTTTAGATGGCTTAAAAAATTACTTACTTGAGTTTTATATAGGAAACTATTTATATAGGAAAAGCTTTGTATAGAAAAGTATTAAAATTATCCACATGAATAAACTTCCATTGTCCTGTGCAGTGCAATCATTCTTTTGGCTTTATAAAAATTGTTTTATGGGAAAGAGAAGGTGCTTGGTTTTGCTTCCAAACCCTCCCATACACATGATAGCTCTTTCTAACCTCTATTCACTTCTCAAACTGAGGTTTAGAAAGAACACTGCAACAGCTTGAGAGGTTGGAGCTCTGGGATCCTACTCATTGTCCCAAGGCAGCTGCTGTAGATTTGCTTGCATACAGAGTTTTTTGTGAAGCTATCATACATTCAACCAACTGGCAGTAAGAACTTCACTGTTAATAGTACAAAAAACATGTGGTTCAGGATTCAAGCATTCACGTACTTTACACTGCACTTGCAAGATTTATCCATACTTCAACAATACTACTTACCTCTATTATCTATGTCATGTTTAATACCTTCTTCTGTCTGTAACTCCTTAATGCTTAAAGAGTAATCCATTGCATTTTTTACTGCATTTTCTCCTTCTTGTCCAAAATTACAGTCTTTTCTTATTACAGATTGCATACACACATTTTCTTTCTGAACAGCCTGTGTTTCACTGTCTTTTGAGTGTTCTTGACCAATCTAGCATAAGAGGGAGAAAAGGTTATATATGTTTTGATAATTTACTGCAGTCACTGATTGGATTTAAAGTTCAGGGCTTGGATTTAAAATTATTTTTAAAATTCTGGTGAAAAACAAAGACCATTCAGATTTTAAATTTTGTTCCACCAGCACGTAAGGCCTACAGTTTCTGTCAGTCAGTTCCTCATTCCCTCCCAGATGTTTACTTGCCCTGAATTTCTCTTGAATTCAACAGTAGTAGAAGTCTGAAACTTGTGTCTACTTAAAGTCACTGGTCTACTGTTGCAGCTGAATTTGCCTTCAGTTTTCATAGAATCATAGCATGGTTTGGGTTGGAAGGAACCTTAAAGATCACCTAGTTCCAAAGTTCCAACCCCTCTCTCATGGGCAGGGTCACCAGGATGCTCAGTACCTCATACAGCCTGGCCTTAAACAGCTCCAGGGAGGGGGCTTCCACAACCTCTCTGAGCAGCCTGTTCCAGTGTCTCACCACCCTTACAGTAAAAAAACTTCCTCCTTGTCTCCAGCCTAAATTTACCTTCTTCCAATTTCCTTCCATTACTCCTAGTCCTGCCATCCTGTGCCCTATTAAAAGGTCCTACTAAAGGCCCTATTAAAAGGCCTTTCTATAGGTCCCCTTCAGGTACTGATANTCCAACCCCTCTCTCATGGGCAGGGTCACCAGGATGCTCAGTACCTCATACAGCCTGGCCTTAAACAGCTCCAGGGAGGGGGCTTCCACAACCTCTCTGAGCAGCCTGTTCCAGTGTCTCACCACCCTTACAGTAAAAAAACTTCCTCCTTGTCTCCAGCCTAAATTTACCTTCTTCCAATTTCCTTCCATTACTCCTAGTCCTGCCATCCTGTGCCCTATTAAAAGGTCCTACTAAAGGCCCTATTAAAAGGCCTTTCTATAGGTCCCCTTCAGGTACTGATAAGTTGCTATGAGGTCCCCCCAACACTTTTCTTCTCCAGGCTGAATACAACCCCAACTCTTCATTTGATAAAGTTCACTGAAAAATGGAAGCTGAATAGTGCTTAAACACTCTAATAAACATCACCAGGGGAAAAAAATGTGCATTTTTTTTATCATTGCCAACTGTTTGGCAGCTGAAGGCAGGGGCACATGCTGAATCTTGCCCTACAGATAGGATATAAAGGCAGGCAGATGTGGGAGGGAATAGGGCTATTGCTTAGTTTAATAAAGATGTAAGAAAAAGCTGGAGATTCTTGGGTGACCGGAGGTGTTGCAAAAGGAAGGCTGGGATGTGGGAGGAAGTAACAAGTGCTGTGTGGAGGATGGAGTACATAGAAAATGGAAGAAGGCACCTAGACAACACTGGGACTTGTTGACCTTGCTATGCCCTTGATAATTCTTAGGGATATTAAGTCACATAAAGATTTTACTATAGATTGATAAAAAGAATCTTCTGATTGGTGCCATGTTACAGGGGCTGAAACTAGTTCGCCTGAGTAGCAGTGGACTTACTGCTGCTCTTTCAGGGAATTCATATACATACAAACTCAATTAGTTTGATACAGTATTTGATAAAGCTCATGCAAAATATGTTTGTGAAATAGGATTTACTAAAGATAATTTAACATAATCGCTATCTCTTACATATACATTTATTAATGAGATTATCTCAAGTTTCTGTGATATAATCAACTCTTTGGATGAAAGGGAAATATTCTCTGGGTACATTCAGTTTTAATGGGGTCTTGGATCATAGATTACATCAGATTAATTACAAGGTTTAGCAATGTTGAAGGAAGATCAGTGGACATGAAGCCACATCAGAAAAACTGTCATGTGCCTCATTCTCTAATAGGTTTATAAGAAATGGAAAGTACTGCACCCTTTGGAGACATTTACCTGTGAATTTTCCACATGCTCTGAATGCTGATTTCCCTGAGGAGGGTGATAATAATCTTCAGGATGTCTATGAACTCCTTTAAGGGAATTCAGCTCATTTTTAATAGCTTCTATTTCTCTTTTCATGTTTTCCTCCTAAAATAATTGAGGGTACACAGAGCACACAAATACAGATTTTTACTGCATGTTCAAATACATAAACCAGTATTTTATAGGAGGATCAACAGCTCAGCAAATTAAAAGATATCCTTTAAAGAAAATGCAGATGCTAAACAATTTCTCTTGACAAAGTAAGATAATTTTGAACTCATTCATTCAAACCAAAATTTTAACCACATTCCCATTACAGATGATAACTTTTATGATTTTTTTTCACCATTTACTTCAAGTAGCAATGCTCAAAAAACTGAGATTTTTTATTTGTAGCTTACCTTTTTTGCCTCAAACATGCCAGTCAATATTCATCCCCCATCTACAGCAATAAGAAACTATAAGAGCACATAATTTCCTTGCCATTTCTGTGAATAGCCTCAAGTGTCCAGTACTTGTTCAGTGAGTATCTAGCAAATTCTTGTATTTGCAACAAAAAGAATGGTCAAAAAATACAAGTTGTAGAAAGAATAGAAGAGCAGTTTCACAGCTATACCTTAATTTAATTAGCAAATATTTCTGGACTCATGTATAAGCTATAACAAATTCTTTTTGGTGAGGGTGGTGAAACACTGGAACAGGCTGCCCAGAGAGGTTGTGTTTAAGGCCAGGCTGGTTGAGGTATTGAGCAACCTGGTCTAGTGGGGGGTGTCCCTGCCTATGGCAAGTGGGTTGGAACTAGATGAACTTTAAGGTCCCTTCCAACCCAAACTATTCTGTGATTCTATAATGTGAAAATTACCGATGATGATGCTGTACTTTAAGAAATGAGGAGACCAGATTTATAGTTAGCTATAGCAGAAATACAAAGAGAAAGGAAAATCACCATCTTCTTAAGAATTATTGCAAATATTCCTGAGAAATCAGCAGCGCCAATTCCCATGTCCATATAGGAAACTGCAGTATAAGACTTCCAGGAGTCAGAGAGATCAGATCTTCTCAGAGCAGTGACCATCAGAACAGTTCAGCTATTTTGTAGTTACATGGTTGCAGCCACCTCCGTAAAGGATGCACTCGAAAGAGTTAGCCTTAGACAGCAACATGACAAGGAAAACTTTGTAGCAGTCTATGTGAGTTTAAATTAGTGTTTTAGTGTACACAGTTTATTGGAAGTTACACTAGGGTACAAGAGTGCAGTCTAAGATTGGTCCTAGTCCTTCAATATGTAAAAAAATTCCAAGTTTCCTAAAAATTACATAAATTCAATGTAAATTGAAAAGTAGCTCGGCTTCTTTGTCTAGGTATTAGAGAGTGTGTAATTTGGGAATATTTTAAGTGCTAAATTCAAATCAACACCTGATACTCTGGCTTTTGCTTCATAGACCTGCAGGAAATGCAGCTTTTACAGCACAAAGTGCTCTAATGTGATCTTTTAGAGAACAAAAGGTCAACATTTCTCCTAAATCTACCCTTTAAAAATATTAATTTCTTGAAGAGTGTATTGCTGGAGAAGAAATTCGTAGTTTTTAGTGGATTTTCTCTGCAACATTACCTGAAATGCTCAATGACTATTTCAAAAAC